>PVHP010004918.1:0-68247 GCA_004024765.1 Zapus hudsonius
GAGGAAGGGCTGAGCCCTAGGAGGGGCCCCAGAAGGAAAGAGGCCCAGGTTGGGTCTGAGTCCATAGTGCTCCTGGCTCTGGGTGGTTCCACAGCTTTGTGGAGTGAGGACAGCCCTGTCAGTGCCCAGGGTGCCACAAGCCACAGTCATTGGCTGAGCCTTCGGAAGGCAGTGGTTCCAGGTGCCGGGAACCCAGATGGGAACCTGTTTTTTCCATGCTACTAACAGGAATGCTGACACCTAGCCCATCCTCCCTGCCCGCCAGCTTCTTTCTGGGAAATCCACATTTGTGCAAAGTTAGGGAGATGGTTACTGTCACGGCCCTTGTGCTGGGGTGCAACGGGGCTTTAAGGTAGCATTCAGAAACTGGCTGAAGCCACGGAAAGAGCCGTCGTGGGTTCTGTCCAACGTAGTTAAAAACATCTGACTGTGGCCACAAAAATGCTGGCACCCGGGCGGCTGCACAAACGTTTCATCTCAAATGCAAACGCACGGGTGCCAAGGGTTTGCGCATTAACCCTTGGAAGGGTGCGTTGTAGAGTCCGTGGGGGTGCTGAGCCATAAGCTTGAGCTAAAATGTTGGATGGGACCAGGGTGAGCAAGGGCTGTTTTTGGGGTATCCCGGGTGCCATTGGGTTTGGTTGCTCTCAGATTGCCTGTCAACCTTGGGATTTGATGTCCTCTTGGGACAGGTTCTTGAGGGGAGATCTGGGGCAGGAGAGAGTGATCTCTTGGGATCAGGCTGTGGTTAACAGACATGTGTCTGTTCCTTCATGGAAATGGGCAAGCACCATGTGGCTAAGATCCTGGGGACAGCATAAAGCTAAATGGCAGGCGGTACCCTCTTTAATGACTCTCAGGCTTGGGAGAGAAATGGTAGTGATCACCTACCATACCACGCATGTCATTTAGCTACAGCTTAAAATGTAGGGAATGGAGAAGGTCTTCAGAACAGTTTGCTGGGGTTATGGGTCCTAGGAAGAGTCAAGCCAGAGTGACCAGCCTAAGATGATAGCATGGTAGAATGTTCTAGAAAGCGAGTGCTTATCCTGCTTAAAAAACACCATTGGGGCTGGGAGGTGGCTTAGTGGATAAAGTGTTTGCTGGTCAAACACAAGGACCTGAGTGTGGATCACCAGCACCCACGTAAATGCCAGGCACAGTGGCGTGTGCCTATCTATAATCTCGACACTGGGGAGGTAGAGACAGGAAGATTCCTGGGGCCTGGTGGCAAGTTGGATTAGCCAAATTGGTGACCTCTGGGTTCAGCGAGAGACCCTGTCTCAAAGAATAGGTGGGAGAGTGATTGGGGAAGATACCCAATGTTGACCTCTGGCTTCCACATGCATGCACACACATGTTTTCATACATATATGAATAACATACACACATGCATAAACACACAAACATGCCAACAAACAAACAAAACATCATGGCTACCCTTGAGTTGAGGGTAGTACCTTTATCCACTGTTGCCAGGGGGCTTCTTGCCCCCTTTCCATGACAGGCTGTCTGTTCAGGTTTTTATTAATATGAGGAGCTAGGAAGTTGGTTTCTACCCAGGGCAGACTCACAGAGGGTCCAAGAATGGAGACAGTCTTTGCTTTGCCAGAAGCTATGGGGATACTCTCTAGACGTGTAGTGAGGTCCCATTTCCCGACACCGTTTCTGGCACCCAAACATCCTTCTACTTTCTAACTTCTGCCTTGGGGATTCCCTGTCCCATTGGAGTCTGCATATTGTACCCCCACCCATGAGACCTTAGTACAAGGGCTGCTTTCTGACTGCCTCCTGGTAATTCTCCCTGGACTCTGTAACCTCAACATGGGCTATGGAAGGGTTACTATTTCCTGGTTTCTGTCCCCTTCTTTAGGGGCTTACTGCCCCAGCTGCCCATATTCATCTCATGACACCCCTATCCATGTTAGGGACCCCTAGTGCTCAGGACGGCCTTGCCAGGAAATACATCCAGCTGGTCCAGCCCCCAGGGACCCTCCTCCTCCACTTTAACAGGTGCGTGGTGACTCATGGGTAACTGTTGGACACAGCCTGAGACCCCTATGCAGCCTGCCTGGGGTAGGGACTCAGAGACAGAGACTTAGGGTGCATGGAGGAAAAGGTAAGGCAGTGTCAGTGGCCCCTCTGTTGTCACTGGTTGGAACTGTCCAGTGGGCTTCTGTTTGCTAGTCTAGAACTAGGGGTGGTGGTTGGCAGCCATTACAGAATACCTTGTCCCCTACCCCCAAAGGCTCTGTAAGGAGACACCAGGATAGGAGACAGAGTAGAAGTAGACACGTGGGTCTATAGATAGCAAGGCTCCTACAAAGGGCTCTCTAGACTCAGGATCATCTGTGGGACCTCAGGCTGCATCCTCAAAGCCCACAAGCAGTCCCTTCCCTAAGCCCAGGGGTCTAGAAGCCCTATGTGGGCCTCTAGGAATGGGTATGGCATTGGGGTGCTAGCCAAGTACCCCAAGCTTCTCAGTCAACTTGTGGTCAGGGCCGTGGAGACTGCTAACCACCCAGGTTCAAGGTATGACCCTGTTATTGCAGGCTTTTGTTCCAAACTAACCTGAGCATGGTTTGGGTCCTCCCCCCCCCAAATGTCTCCCAGAGGCTTGCATGTTAAAGGCTTGGTCCCCAATATAGCAGTGTGCAGAGGTGGGGAATTGAATGAAACATGAGGACTCCAAGTTCATTGCTGGATTAATCCATTGATAGATCTAGAATTCAAATTGAATATGGGAGGTGGGACCCAGTTGAAGGAATTGGGTTGTTAGGGGCTAGCTCTGTCTCTTGCCTCTAGCCCCTTTGTCTCCCTCTGCTTTCTGGTCTCTATGAGGTGAACAGAATATGCTCCTATTATGATGCTCTGCCTCCCCATAGCCCAGAAGCCACAGTACCAATGACCGAGACTTCTGAAACTATGAGCCTAGAAGAATCTTTTAAAGTTGTTTTTCTCAGGTTATTCTGTCGTAGCGCCAGAAAGTTGATTAGCACGAGTGGAGGGGTCGGTACTGTTCACATGTGGCTGCTGAGGAGTGTGGACAGGACCCACATGTGAAGGGTTGCTATGATAACTGCCTCCCTGTGGTCCATTCAACTAAGGTGAGGGGAATGTGCAGACAGCTGGTCCTGGGAGGGTCTGGCTGGATGTTCTGTGTGGACACTTTTTCACCAAGCCCCAAGCTAGGCCTGAGGAGCAGTGGGCCAGGCTGAGAGGTGGAGAGGGAACTTGCTCCAAGTGGGCTTGTGGCAACATCACAAGCAGGGAGGGAATCGGAAGGACATGGCCAACTGCCTAGGTGTTGGTAGGATAGCAGTACTGTCCCAGAGGCGCGTGGAGCCAAAAGGTGCCAATGTTAAGGTCATTTATCTAGTCATCCAAACTCACTCACTTCTTCCTTACGTTATCCCTTTGACATATCCATCCATTCTTCCTCCCTTTTACCCTGATTTACATCTATTTTAACTAACTTATCCACCCATTCATTACCTTTTTGCCTGTTTGCCTGCTCATCCTCATCCATCCACCCACGAGCTCTTGGATTCATTCAACATCCATTCACCCATCCAGCCACCCACCTTATTCATCCACTCACCCATCTGTCCATCAATTCATCTAGTCATCCATCCTCATCCTTCCATTATCTGTCATGAACTCATCTCTCCATCCATCATCCATCCAATCATTATCTATCATCTATCTATCTATCATCCATCCATCCGTCTATCTATCATCCATCCATCCGTCTATCTATCATCTATCTATCTATCTATCTATCTATCTATCTATCTATCTATCTATCATCTATCTGTTTCTTCCTTCCTTCCATCCTTCTCTCTTTCTTTCTTCTTTTTCTTTTCTTTCTTCCATCTATCCATCTCCATTCCTCCATCCATATGTCCATGATGCATCCATCCATTCATCCACCATCATTTCCCCTTATTCAGCCCTCTCTTCCTATCTCCTTACCTCCCACTTGCCACCCACCCATCTGCCCACCCACCACTCACCCACATTTACCCATGCTCCCCCACCCCAGGCTGGGTGCCTGCCTTCTTTCTCTCCACAAGCAGTTAACAGCTGCCTCCTATGTATCTCGCGGCAACTACAAGATCAAAAGGCGCTGATGACGCAGCTGCTGGCCCTGGAGTGACAGCCTGCCACCAACTAAAAATAGATCAAGACCAACCAGGATGCTGGTCCTCCCTCTGTTCCTTCTTGTGTCCCTTGAGCCCCTACCCCTATTGACATGTGGCAGAATGGTGCCAGATCAAAGGAAATTATAGGCACAGGGATGGGGGTGTCTTTGGGGCTCAGTGATTAGGTATGGCCTAAGGAGACAGATCAGTCAGGGTGATGTGAATTGGGGTGTTTCTGAGAGAGATGTTACAGCAGGTAGGCAGGATTGGGGGCGGGAGGAGGCGCACATGGAGGTATGCAAGGACAGATAGTGTGGGCTCCTGTTGTTGGGGTGGCCATGGGCACTCCTCTGTCCTCTGGAGATGCTACTCAGCTCTCCTTTGGGGCCACCCTTCCCACTCAGATCCCACTCACTGTAGGCTGGGCCCCTAACTAGGAGCTAGGTGCTGTGGCTGACTGCCTGTCCTGGGGCTGGTCCCTTACTTCAGACAGCACATGCTGTGTGTGACACACATCTCCATTGAGGGAACTCTCTCACTGACAGGTAATTCTGCTATTCTGAGGAAGACGAGGGCTCAGCAAGTTCTCCCCCCATGCCCTACATGACAGGCTCTGTGTTAGGCAAGGACCACAATGAGGTGTCAATTCCAGGGTTAAGGCAGGCCCATCGGCCAAGCTCAGGTTTAGGGTCAGATGGTGATACAGGACTGGTGTCTGGGAGCAGAGACCCCAGCAGTAGTGAGGGATGGCATGCTAGGCAGGGGAAGGGCAGGCGTGAATGTGCTCCTTATGTGGCCATGGGGCCGCCACAGCATGATACCAAGGGTGCTGTTCCTGCAGGCACCCAGGGGCCAGGGGAGCTTTAGGAAGGTGTAGCTGGGGAGGCAGCCTGGCCTTGGGACCGGGGTGTGGGCCTTCGCAGGGATTGCATTCCAGGGAGGAGGGAGGCCGCGGGGCCTGAGAAGGAACGCTGTGGGTCTGGTTTATGTTTTAGACATCCCTCTGGCCGCTGTGTAGAGACAGGAATGTGGGGGGGAGAGTGGAAGCCGGGGTGCCCCTTGGGACGGGGAAGGACTCTGCATCTGTACATGCTGTTCCTGTCTGCCGGAAATGCCCTCCTGGCCCTGGCAGAGGCTGTGGTGGGAAGAGCAGGGCCAGAGAGAGGGGTGAGCAGTGACTCAAATGTGTCTCCCCACACCTGGGACCTAGGTTGGGCATACATACCATCAGGGCGGGCCTGGGAGAGAGGAGGTAGTGCCCTAGGCTCCAAATGGCCACCATGGGAGAGAGCAGGTATTATGGTCCTGTGCAGGCTGCTATATTTGGGGTTGCCTTGCTATAGCTGTGTCTGAGGAACACCCCCATTTCTCTACAAGATGGTGGCAGAGATAATCCTCCTCTGTAGCACCTACACAGCTGCCACCAGCCCTCCATCTTTGGAAGATGGTACCCACCTCTTATCTGGGGTTTCCCTTCCCTCCTCAGTGCCCTTGACTCAGGAGAAGGTAATGAGTATGACCACAGCCTGATGATGCTCAGGGAAGGGCCCATGCTCAAGCTGGACAATCCGAGTCAGCTGATGGGATTCTGCTGGGACAGTTGGAGAGTGGGAATTTCAACCTGTGGTCATTGAGGGCCTTGCGGAAAGCATCATAGACAGACATGGTTGCCACCACTGTGGTGCTGGCCCCTGGGTAGAGCTGGACCTAAAGCTGCCTGCCTTGTGGTTTCTCAGATGTGTGAGTCAGCACATGTCTTTCTGTGTTCAGAAAAGTTTTAGGGGAGTTTCTGGCACTGCAAACAGAATATCTGTGTAAAGATCAGATTTGCAGGGGCTAGTGGGTGGGGGTCATTGTAAGGGGTATGGGTGCCTGGAAGCTTCTTGAAGTAGCAACAAAGAGAAGTCATGATGGCTGGCTGAGGGTGAGGAGATAACAGTGAAGGCGATGCCAGGATGGCAGTGAGGAGAGGTTTAGGATATGTTGGGGGGAAAATCCTATGGCTTGTGTGGTAGGTCATAGGGTTGACCTGGGGTCTGACCCTGAGCCACTTCTAGGCTTTGAGCAACCAGGGCTTCCAAGGCCATAATATCTGTAAAGCGGGTCTCACTGTTCACCCTTAGCAATTCCGCAAATCTTTGGCTAGGTGGGGACTTAAAAGCCATTCCATACTAATTTTGCAGATTAGGAAACTGAGTTATAGAAAACTCCCCAGCTTGACCTGTGGCAGGGGTTGGTCATGAACCCTAGGGGAGTAAAGCCTTCTGTTATCTGGCTAGATACATATATTATGTCCACCAAACTGCCTTACAAGCACTTTTTAAAAAATGTGCATACCCTTATAATTATGCTACTCTCACTTTTGTCTAGAGAAGCTTCTCTTTTTCAGATGGTGACGACCACTGGGATAACTCAAAAGACACCACAGTGCTGAGAAGAAATGACAGTGGAGTGTTCAGCACTGGGACATCTCTATCACACTTCCCGAGGCTCAGGGTCTGTTGTGGAAGAGGTGGTAGAAAGACCATAAGAGCCAAAGGAAGGGTAGGACTGCTTACAATGCAAACTTCCAGACACAAAATGGCCTTGATATTCATGACTTCACAGTGCCTGAGAATACCCACACATAATGGGAGGAAAAGATGATGACACCGAAACAAAACAGAGACTGACTGAGAGGGGAAAGAGATATGGGGGAGGGTGGGGAGGGAATCACGATGGTTTATTGTCTATAATTATGGAAGCTATCAATAAAAAGTTTTTTAAAAGTCAAAGCAAAAATAAAAATAAATGAAAAAAAAAGAAAACTGACCCAGCTTGAAGTCTCAGCTCTCATCAGGCACAGCATGGCTGAAGCTCTGAGAGGGGGTGTGAGTTCTGGACACATAGAGCCTGTGAAGGACTGAGTAAGAAGAATACATCTTTGCTTTGTCATTGACCCAAAAGGGTGAGACAACCAGACCCATTGCTACTGACGTGAATCCAATCAACCCCTAGTAATCTGAGGATTCTTGAATGCCTGTGTGCAAGGGGAGACCTTGTGTTTCTTAGTCAGCAGAGCTGACTATTGCTTAGGATGGACCCCAAAAGTCAATTGGCAGACTGAGGAACTTGTGACCTCTCCTCTCCCAATGACATTAAAAACATAATGACATCCTTACAAGATAGCTCCTGAAGGCCCAGGATGAGATGCTGAGATGTCTCTGGTGTGGTTTGCTTGGGAGGCAGAGGGAAGGGCTGGTTATAGAGGTTTCTAAGACCAAGGCACATGGTGGTTAGCAGCTAAGTGGTTTAGGGTGGGACAATTTAACCAGAACCTTCTCTGGCTATCTCTAGCTGGTGTTTGGGACTTGTCCTGCACTCAAAGTGGCCATGATCTCACATGGTTAGACTTTTAGTGAAACTGAGGACAAACTGGGACTTGACCACCAATCCTGGGTGAGTCCATGCTCTGATAGCTTCTGGATGCCGACAGAGGGACAGAGCCACGTCACCATGAGAACATAGAAGCTGGCATGGGAACACACTTCTCACTGCAGGCAAGCCTGCAGAAAGTGGGTCACCCTGGGCCTTCCACCCTCAGCCCACCTTGCTCGGCTCACAGTCTATGGCGCTATTCACTATGCTGACCTTCCCGTCTGCCATCTGCCAACCCTCCTGGGATGCTTACACCTGGGACATCCCACCCTGTATATACACCCCACAAGACTCTGGTCCAGCTCTGTGTCCTTGCTCTTCTCTGGTCCCTCTTGAGGCTGTCAGGAACCTCAAACAGGTGTTACAGCTCTCAGCTCTCAGCCCTCACCTACACATTGTGAAAACCAGTATTTCTTACCCAACCCAAGACACTCAGGAGAACTCACTGTGGCCTTCAAGAAGCACAAACAAGGGCCAAAGAGCTGTGTATGGGGACATGGAGAGAGGGATCTGGATGACCTTGGCTGGCTAAGGGCCACATGCTAACAAGTTCAAATGATTCTGTCACATGGACCCTGAGGTGAGAAGCTGCATGGGGCCAAGAATCTTGCTGGGGAGAGCCCTATGTGGCTTGGTGGCCCTGAAGGTGTGTGATAGACTTCAGATGGGGATTTGGCACAACCAGAGAGCACAGCCTGGGAATGGGGAATCTCTGTGCTACAAGATGACTGATATCAGATAAGGGGAGAGGCTGGGCATCTGCCACCTTGAATGCCAGGTCAAGAAGTAAAGCAGGGCTGGGGAGATGGCTCAGGGTGTAATGTGCTTGCTGAGCAAGCATGAGGATCTGAATTTGTATACCTAGCACCCAATGTAAATGTTGGGCATGGTGGCATGACAGATAATCCCAGTGCAGAGACAGGAGGATTCCTGGGGCTTGCTGGACAGCTAGTATAGCTGAAACCAGTGAGCTAGAGGTTCAGTGAGAGACTCAAGGAATAAAGTAGATGGAGAGTAATTGTTAAGTCCCTTGATGTCAACCTCTGCATGCCACATGCACACACATTCATGCATATATCATAGACAAAAAGGGACAACAGAGATGATGGTGTCAAGGAAAATAATCAAAAATAATAAAAGAAAATAATAAAAAAGTATTTTCTGAGCTCAAGGACTTACTAAGCAATCAGTCATCAAAGTTACCCACAGAAGAACTTCGCTGGGAAATTCAGGACCCCAAGGATACTAAAAACTTCCAGGAAAAAAAAACAAAGACAGGCTATGTAAAAAGGCAGTGAGCTGGACGTGGTGGTGCACACCTTTAATCCCAGCACTCAGGAGGCAGAGGTAGAAGGATTGTCGTGAGTTCAAGGCCACCCTGAGATTATATAGTGAATTCCAGGTCAGCCTGGACTAGAGACCCTACCTCGAAACAAACAAACAAACAAACAAACAAACAAACAAACAAAAGGCAGTGAATGAAGCAGACACTGGACTTCTTACCAAATCTGCATGTTACAGACCATGGGACAAAGTCTTTAAAATCCTACTTGATATTTGGTGTCCAGCTAAACTAGCAGCCAGGCATGACAGCTGCCCGAACACGAATCTTCCACATTCTTCTTATTTGGAAGGCACTTAAAGTCTCTCCAGAAAGATAAGGAGACAAGTGAGGAGGCATAAAACCCAGGGTACAGTCCATCCAGCCTAGGAAAGTCATCAAGAAAGTTCCAGGTGGGAGGGCTGTGGAGAAGAAAACGAGATTAGAGCTGGAGGAAGAAGAGCTCCAGGGGAATGTGACAAGGGGGCCTTGAGAAAGAGGACACCAGGCTGAACACCTGGGCACTTGCAGATAAATGCAGATGACAAAAGAAAGAAGCTGACAAGAAATGCAGGGCCTTCTAGAAAGGTACCGATGGTGAATGGACTGTGGTGAACCTGCCTCTAGCTTTGTATAGAACCAAGGCAGATGGGTGGTGAGAAGACAGCCCCAGAACTGCCTGCAAATGTCATAAGCTACCACTATAATAACCGTCGCTGAAAGTGGTCAAACTGGGAAGCAGGAGGGTGGCCGGCAGCATTACTGAGTACTGTGGCTAAGACTGCAAAACCCACACAGTGTTTTTCTCCTCCATAACCTGGAGTGACACTTAGAAAATGGTGAAGATGCGTTAATTTGAACTAGATGATTCCTTCTGCTTCACTTCCAACTTTACTTGTTAAGAACAATGGATGTTTCAAAAGTCACAGGTATCAAATGATACCATACCTATGATACTTTCCAATGGGGTGTGTCCATTCACTCCTCAAGAATCCTCTCATCCATCCATCCATCTACCTATTTCCTGGCTCACTCGCCTACCCACGAACATATCTATCAACCCATTCATCCTTCTGTTCATATTTCTACTTCATCCATCTATCGATCCTCCAGCCCTTCACTTATCCATCTGTCCACCCATTTACCTGTCTGTCCATCCCTCCATTTTTTTTCTATGCCATATGGAGAGAAACGTCTGCAATGCTGCTCCCTTCACACTGACAATGGGTCTTCTGGGATAACAAGGGAAAGAAGGGAATCAGGGGACTTTCACTTTTTTAAAATAAAAAGATACATACATATATATATTATTTTATTGGCAGAAAGTTATGAGTCTAATTTATTAACAAATGCCACACTATTTGCATCCACATAGCTTTCTCAAGGCAACTGGATCAAAATGTGTAGAAAAAAAAAGCAACACTTTCCACCAGATATGGTCCATGCTTGTCTCACACAGCTTTTGAGTTTTGTGAATGTAGAGATGGAATAGGCAATTAAGAAGTAAAGCACAGGGCTAGAGAGATGGCTCAGTAGTTAAGGCACTTGTCTACAAAGCCTAACTACCCAGGTTCAATTCCCCAGTACCCACATAAAGCCAAATACACAAAGTGGTGCATATATCTGGACTTTGTTGCAGTTAGAGGCCCTGGCATGCCTGTTCTCTCTCTCTCTCTCTTCTCTCTCTCTCTCTCTCTCCCTTTCTCCTTGCAAATAAATTTTTTTTAAAAAAGTAAAGCAAACACACTCAGTATTTTGGGCCTAGATTTTCACTTTTAAATGGACCTTTCTGTACTATTGAATTTTCTAGAAATTAAAATGGAACAAAAATTATCTATCTATCCACCCACCTACCCACCCACCAACCCATCCATCCACTCACTTACCCTCCCCCTCAATTTTTAAAATGAAAGACAGTTATCAATGGAGAAAGTTTGGTCGTCTTTTGCTTTCTTTTCTGTTCGGTTCTGCACTGAGGCCCTATTAATAGCAAGTCTGCATTCTATTTTTGGACGCCCCTCCCTCAGAGGTCTTCCCTGACCACCCTGGCTCCTCTCGGCACAGGGCCCTGCTCTGTCTCTGCATGGTAATTATCTTGGTCTATAATTACGTGGTGTATTTTTGACCAGGGGTAGCTCCATAGTCCAGGAGCTCCAGCCCATCCCTGCGGCACCTCCAGCTCTGTCTGCTGTCTGGGCCATTGATGGGTCTCCAGTGGGGGCTGTGGAAAGAAGGAAAGGACAGACAGTGGTCAGCCTGGGCTTCTCCTTCGATGTGCCAAGCAGATGGTGCTTGGCAGTGGGCGGGGAGAACAGGCCCTTGGCGGTGCCCACAGTGGTGCCCGTGAGAGGGGGCGGAAGCAGGCGCTTCCACTTGCCACGTGCCGGGCACTGGGCCAGGTGCCCAGCGGGGAGGGCTCTAGGTAAGGCTGGCCACACGTCCGGAGGGAGTGTTCTTGTCTCCTCTGTTCAGACAGGAGATTGGGGCTCACAGGGGCTAGAAAGGGGTCTGTACTTGACCCTCTACGACATAACTCTGCTCTGGCCACCCTTAGGGGTCGCTGCTAGGATCAGGGTGGGATGTGAGCAGATGAGGCCTCCAGCTGAGGCCAGGATTTGAACCAGGTGAGGGCAGAGGAGGCAGAGAAGGACCTATTTGGGAGGACAGTGGGAGGAGGCTCAGGATGAAGAGATGTCCCTGGGATTAGGGGAGGGGGAAGAAGAAGGAGGGAAGGCCGGGAGACACCCTGGGCTCCAGTGTGCCTATGCCTGAGCTGCCCACAGCCCACATTGCACGGTGCATTGACATATGGGTGCTGACCATCGTGTGTCTTGGCTGAGAGACGCCATGCCTGGCCCCACACAGTAAGACCCGCTGGCCCTGGATAGGCCCCCGGGCAAGGTCAGGTTAAGCTGCTTTCTTTGTTACAGGCCTCAGGACCTGTCACACTGAGAAAGAGAGGCTAAGATGGAGGAGAGCAAGACAGAGGCTTGCTGGCCCCAGGCTGGGTGTTCCTTGAGAGGATCCCAGGGGCCCAGGAGTGGAGGGGGCAGGAGTGGTGGGCTTCGGGGAGATTATGCTAGAGAATGGTTCTGGAGAGAATAGGAGGAAGTGAGGGGGAAGGAGGGCCAGGCTGAGGGTGGGAGGGAGGTGGGGGAAGGGGCTCTGCAGCTGGAGAGGGAGCCCAGGGCCCCTCCTGGCCCGCCCTGTGTGTGTGTGAGTGTGCGTTTCTGGGGTGGATTTGGGGTCCTCGTACTGAACAGGAAGGCTGGCTGCTGGGCTGAGGAGAGCCCCAGGCCTGCGGGGAATGTTCCAAGGAGAGATTTATTAGTGAAACGAAAGCATATTTTTTAGGCAGGACTGCTTGTACGGTTACTTCATGACATCGCCTTGGCCTCAGGCCCGGAGTAGGGCGGCTGAGGAGGCCCCTCGCGGCCGGCCTGGGTGCACAAGCCCACTTGTTAGCTGGCTGTCCCTTCCCGTCCTTATCTGGTCCTGGACATCAAAGCGGGGGCTTTTCATAAGTGAATTAAAATAGCACACAAACAGCACCGGGGCGGAAGACCCCAGGCCAATTAGCTCTAAGTAGGGTGAGAGGCCTTTCAGAGAGGAGCCCCTTTCTGAAGGAGTCAGAGTGGCTTGTCAAACTCGATGAAATATTTTGCCCAAAGCTCATTAAAATAATGGAGCTGCATTTCTTTCCTCGGGAGAATAATTAGCAGACTTCCAAATGGGTTAAAGTGGCAATTTAGAAACGGCCCCCCTAATTGTCCCATTTACCTCATTTTGTGACAAGAAAACCCTGGCGCCTTGGGAAGGAGTCGAGACTCCCAGCATAGTCTCTGTGCTCTGACAGCGGGGCTTCAAGGCTGGGTGGGAGCTGGGGCCCCTGCCTCATTCTGCTGCCCTCCCCTTTGGGGCCACCATGGGCCCCATCCCTTCTGTCCGTCTCTCAAAGGCAGGCTAGTCAGAGACTGGAGGAGTGGAAGGCCCATGAAAGTCATGGCCAGTATCCAGGTGGGGCCTGGGTGGGTGCCAACTTCTGGGGCACAAAGAAGGGGGAGGGGGCCCCTTGTGGATCCTGCTATACACGGGATACCAATGGGAAAAAGCCCCAAGAATGACCCAAGCCTGGGTAGAGTCCTGGGCAAAGACCTAGCACTTTGGGGGTGTGGATAAAGAATGGGGGGGGCTCTGCTGAGGGCTGAGCAGGTCAGAGTAGAG
Source organism: Zapus hudsonius (assembly GCA_004024765.1). Classification (NCBI taxonomy): domain Eukaryota; kingdom Metazoa; phylum Chordata; class Mammalia; order Rodentia; family Dipodidae; genus Zapus; species Zapus hudsonius. The sequence continues at coordinate 13,108 of PVHP010004918.1, forward strand.
TCGGGTATAGGCTCCATGGATGACAGACAGGAAGAGTGGACAGGTCACTTGGTATCCAGCCACTAGGGACAGCAAGTGAGGGACAATGGGCCTCAGGTTGTCTGACAGGGGTTCCTTCCCCATGGAGTCATTCACCCCTCCCCACATGGCTGTTGCCATTAACAACCAGGCTCCACTGTGCACAGTGGCCCGAGGTGGCCCTGGATGGCTGGAGGATAGCAATGAGTTCAAATGAGGCGAGGCCCAAGGGGTCAGCAGGCATCAGCAGGGAGTCTTCAAAGCCACCTTCCTTTTTCCTTGCCTTCCTCTCCTTCCTCATTCCACATTGGTTGTTTATAAAGTAAGACTCACAGTGGAGATTTGGAAAACTCTAGGCCACTCTCCAAAGACAGCAGCATTCACTTTTGGGGTACTGTCTACAAGGTGAAACCCGATTCACATATGCATGCCCTCCCAATCTGGGGGTCTGCTTTTGCCCCTAAGACCTGGCAACCCTGGTTCCCCTGGTCATTGAAGGGCATCTGAGAGCACATTGTGCCTAACCAGAACCAACCACCCTGAGGAGGACTGCAGTCTGTTCCCAGCCCTTCCCTGTCATAAATGAGCTGCGATTAACTTGTTTATACATAACCCTTTGAACGTAGGATTTTCTTTTAGGGACAGAATCTGGACCAGGGTCACAGGGCTAAGAGGAGAGATGCTCTTTAGTGCCCTGGACATATTTATTATGTCCCTGCTCTAGAGAACGGGACTGGTTTACCGTCCCCCAGATGCCTCAGTGCCACAGAGGCACGCTTATACATTCACATGCATTTTTCATTTTGCTTCTTGTCACTGATATTCACAGAGCAAGGGGCACGCATTCTGTCACGGGTTATGTGATCCCTGTGCAATCCCAATGCTCACTCTCTGTTCAGTGGGGTTTCATTCCTAACAAACTCACTCTACATATGAAATCCACCAGACACCACCGCTTAGCCATAACATGAAGGCAGGGGATTGACCAGGACCTATGTTGTTGCTAAGGCTGCCTAGCACCTCAAGAGGAAATTGTACTGCCATAGCTAGGAAAAGATGAAGCTTCCCAGTCTGAAGTACAGGGCTGGGGAGATGGCTCAGTGGGTGCAGGGCAAGCATGAGGTCCTGGATTTGGATCCCCAGCATCCATATAAAGAAGCTGGGTATGGTGGCACATACCTCTAATCCCAGCACTGGGGAGGTAGAGACAGCAGAAGCCCTGGAGCTCACTGGCTAGCTTGTATAGCCTAATGAGTGAGCTCCAGGTTCAGTGAGAGATTGGGTTTCAAAAAACAAGGCAGAGTGTGACTGTGGAAAACATCTATGCCAATCTCTGGCTTCCATACGCATGCGTCCTCACACACATACAACCATGCATGCCACATAATACACATATAAAACATAAAATACACTTTCTACTGACGTTCAGACCTCAGGCATCTGAATCATAAGTTAGGGACCATCAGCGCTCAGCTTGGCCACTGTAAGAACAGCTAGAGCTGATGTGTCCTCAAGTGGACATGGCTCTGTTCTAATAAAATGTCCTGTATGAAAACAGGCTGTGATTTTCTGAGCCGGTTTCAGCAGTGGATAGGATGAGATACCTGCTCAGTCTTTGTGAACTGTTGCTGTTCTGTCCACATTCCCACCGCAGGTTAAGTGTTTTCTCTATATCCTAAAGATGGCCTCCCTCCACTGCAGGCGGCGAGCTTCTTCCCAGCAAGCTGTGTGGTGCTGTTTGGTCATCAGTTTGGTCACCAGACAAGGGAATGGACTCTGTGATGGGCCTCAGAGGCCTGTGAACTCACTGTGTCTCTTTCAGAGACAAAGTCCCTGACCCATTGGGAGCAGAGGGCATGCCTATCTGCCGGTCACTGTTCTTCATTGTTGGAGCTGTGACCTGAACCCCAGGCAGGCTGGGCAAGCATGTCTGCTTAGTTATCAGCTTGCCCACCATCTTCAGAACTGGGGACAGTCGTATAAATGTCTGCAGGCTGGGGCAGAGCCACAGCGCTCATTGTCCACAAGGCGCATGCTCTCCAGAGCTACACATGAAGGTCCATCCAACTACCTCTTGGTTGACTCCAGAACAACCATGAAATATAAAAGTAGGTAGACAGTTCTTGGAGGACAAAATGATAATGGGGAATTGGGTGAGTGGCTTCGTGGTGGGGCTTCCCTACTTAATGCTGAAGTATCAGCCACTATTTGTTGTATCCATGGGTTGATCCTGGGAGACCAAAGTTTATGAGATTCACTGACCCTGACCAAGCATCCCTCAGCCACTGGAAATATGCCACCTCCAGGAAGCAGATGCTATTGTAGTGTGTTGTCTTGTGTCCAAGGAGACTGAGGCCCAGGCACACAGAGGGGATTTGTTCCCAAGGCCGCCTGGCTCTGCCTGAAACATGTCCTAACACACCTGATATGTGAGAAGCAACGTCATAAACTGGATACCATGTTAACCGTATTGACTGTTTAGGGAGAAGATGAAGCTAACAGTCTACTTCCCGCATCTGGCAGAGTCTAGTGAATAAGGTTATGATGGAAAAATGATTTGTGCCTCAGTTTTCCTTCTGTAAAACAATATTGTGGGTTGCCCAGTATATAAGGTGCTTGGGAGACCTGTGCTTGCTGATATGAGCAGGCCATTTGTATTGCTGAGGGAAAGCTGGGGCTCACCTCTGGTGGTAGTAGTTATTCTTGTTTCTGGGAACAATATTGTCTCTTGTATCTTTCACTGGCCAACAGCCACCATTGGGAATGAGTGACCCCCATATCTCTTCGATTTAGGATATAGAATAAAATCCATATTTTTTTTCCCTGCATGGAACAAACTCACTCTTGTCCTGAATATCACATCCTTCCCCTTGGCTTTAACTCCCCAAGGCCCTGCCCTGCCTTTCAGGCTATGGGAACATGCTACCATACTTAGTACTATTGTTAGCAGGTGACCCTAGCTAGTGGCTGCAGTGTGTCACTGTGTATCCTGTGTGTACATGAGCGTTAATTAGGGTCTTTAAGTGTGTGTGGCTATTGAGGCTGAGTAGGGACAAGTGGGAAGGAGAGAGACCAGGAGAGGAGTAGGGAAGAATGTTGGGAGGGAGTGTCTGGGAGTTCATGGGCAAGTCTGGGAAAGTGGCAAGCCCTGGATATTTAGGGTGTAAGATGGGAAGGGCAGGCTGGGGCAGGTGGCAAGAAGGGGATGAGAGAGGAGCACAGGGCCTTGTGGACATCTCTGAAGCCCCATGTCTCCATGGCTAACCAGAACCTGCAGGGGTGAGGCTGAGTACCAACACCTCACACAGATACCCTCAAGTTACTGGCCTAGATGCATTCTCAAGTCTGATGCATTCTCTGAGTTGGGCACAGAGGGAACCTCATTTTATTTGTATCACACAAGATCTCACAGACCTGTGCATCATGTTTTCTTCTCACAACCTGTCTTTAAGGCTTCCGGGACCTGGTCCCACCCTTGGCTCCGAGAGTCCTACCTACAGTGTTCTGCTCCTGCCCAGTCTGCTTTGGTTCCTCAGGATCCTCCCTCCCTCCCTCTCCCTCCCTTCCTTTCCTCCTTGTTTCTTTTTGTGTACCTGTGTGGTATACATGAATGTGTGTATGCATATTTGTGTGTGTGTGTGTGTGTGTGTGTGTGTGTAGGTCAGAGGTTGATACCAGGTCTCTTTGTCTTCCTCAATTGCTCTCCACCTTGTTTTTGGAGACAGGGTCTCTCACTGAACCCAGGCCTCACTGATTCTCCTAAACTACCTAGCCAGCAGGCCCTGGAGATCCTCCTGTCTCTGACTCCCTAGCGCTGAGATTATGAGAGCAGTCTACCATTTCTGGTTTCTATGTGAGTGCTGGGGATCTGATCTGAGGTTCTCTTTACCGACCAGCCCTGAAGACTATGTTTACTTGATTTGGGGGGGGTGTTAAGGGGGTGGTCCTCTGACCAAGATTTGTCTCCTGGGTATCCCCAGCTGGTTTGCAGAGCTGTCTTAAGCCCTATTCATGTCCTGTATCTCACAGGTAGCTCTTCCCAACTTCCTGTTCTTCCAACAGCCACACACATGGTCAGCCGGTCAGCCGGTCACCCTGCTGGCCCTGGGGATCTTCTGTCCTCTACCTCCTGCATAGCCTTTGCCAGGTGAAAGGTGAAGGCTGAGATGGGGGCTCAGCCTTGAGAGCCCAAGGGATGTCCCACCCACCTTCCTGGCCTGGCTTAAGGGTGCATAGATGGGCAGTCTGGCCTGCACATGCCATGGTCTGGGCACAGCCTCAGCCTCTCTATCCTGGGACTACAGAGTCAGCTGTAGCTTCTCCTCTCTGGCCCAGGCCTGTGAAGACGGTCCCATCCTTGGAACTCTGACTTTCTAGATCTGGTCGGAGAGTCTCTGATGTATCTGTGGCAGACAAGATGGGTCTCCTCTGTGCTGCAAGGGTAACCTGGGGGGTGGCTAGGAATCTGCCAGTCCTGTCATCATAATGCCTGGGGGACTCCAGGGTACTTTATTGGTGTCTAAGAGGGTGGTGGCTGCCAGTGCCACTGACATCAAGGAGCAGGACTGAGTGAGAGGTTGGACATTGTGATGGGCAGAGTCCACCGTGGGTTTGACAGACAGACTCGAGGTGGCCCGTGAAGCACTTCAGGACAGCATGCTCTGGGGTCCTCACTGCCACCACCACTGATCCCTAGGAATGACCTTGATATTGATAGATACCGGCAGGAAAGGAAGGTCCTGCCAGTGGGGTTCAGGGGTATAGGGATGAAGACATCATCTGAGTAAGGGCTGGCTCCATCCTCTTGCTGCTCCCCCTCCCATACCAGTACTGTGAGACTCAGAAGGGTCCATGGGGCTTAGGCTGAGGGGATAGTCCCTAGTCATGGATGGCTGTGTCCCCAGCTAATAATGGCAGAGGACCCTTCCCTGAACCAGCAGTGGAATGAGCAGGGACACTTCGGAGCTGGTTCCTCTTCAGGTGTGTGTGTGGGGAGGGTCCCACCATGCCCATTTCACAAATAGGAAAATAGAGGTGCCCCGGATCACACAGAGAGGGGCAGAGTGACCACCAGTCAGGCAGGTGGTGAAGCGGTGACAGCAAAGATGCTGAGAGCTGTGACAGGTCCTAAACCCCAGGTAGTTTCCACATAACATGGACTGATAGAGTGGGGCCTGGTCTCCCTCATGTGCCTGGTGACAGTCACATCTTGCACCCCAGGGCACTGGATCCACTGCAAGACAAGATGTCCATGGGTGCTGGGTGTGATAGTTAATATTCTTTGTCAACCTGTCTGGATTTGGACTCACCTCGGGTACATACCCACTAAAGGGTTTAATGGCAGAGGAGGGAAGACCCACACCCCCTTGAATGTGGGAGACACCATCCCAAGGACTAGGGTCCTGACCGAATGAAGAGGGGAAAAGAAAAAAAAGCCAGCATCCCCCCTTCTCTCTCTGCTTTTTGACTGCAGAGGTAATGTGACCAGCTGCCTCATGCTCCTGTCACCAGGATTCCCCCAACTGTGAGCCAAAATAAGTCCTTTCTTTATGTATCTCTGTTAGCTGTTTTGTTACAGTGATAAGTAACTGATACATGCTATCCTGTCTGTTATTATCTCCCCCCCCCCAGCAAAACCTGAGTTTCTGCCTCCAAGGGAAGGAACCCCTCCCTGACAGAGGGACGAATGGAGGATCTGCAGAGAGCCCACGGGCTCAACACAGGGTCCTAGGAAGGTGGTCATAAAGGCAGTGGTACCTGGGAGGGGAAGCTGGAGACCATGGGATGGCCCCACTAGCCACACGCATCTGCCTCTTCCCCCTCAACCTCCTGACATGCAGCCACCCTGGCCTTTTTGGCCCTAGCTCTTCACCCTCAAAACAAGGTCGGCCAGGTGGATACAAGAATTGATACACAGGTGTGGGGCCCTTGGGCTCAGGATGTAGGCACAGAAATGACTCCTCATGGCCACTGCCCCCAGCCTAGACACTGTCTCTGACAGAGACTTATCTGTACTCTGTGTCTGACTCAAATCCAGAACTTTTGCTCTTGGGAAGACTGTGGGAAGGGGTCATGGAGACAAAGCCTGAGACAAATAGACATGACCCCCCAGTAAGGAGGGTCTGGGCCCTCAGAGCAGCCCCGGGGCAGTTCCCAGCCAGGATGGCCCTGTGAAAAAACACACGCTCCCTACTCTCACACACGCAGACATACTACATACACCCTAACAATGAAAACACACATACCCACCATCTTCACGTATACAAAAACACCACACACACATTCACGTGTGCAAGCACACTGCACACCACCCTCATACATGCAAACATACCACTCTCCATGTATAAACACATCACACATGCAAACATGTACATACCACTCTTACATGTACAAATATACAGACATACCACACACACACCCAACAGTGAACATTCCATTTCACCCTATTCTGATGGGCACTGGTCTTGAGCATAACAGTAGCCTCTGGGTCCAGCAGCCCCTTGGGCTGGATGGCCATAGTGGACAGGGGCCTTCAAGAGGCACTCCTTTGCACTGCCCCCTCCCTTACAGTGCAGACACCTGGCTTCCTTTCTGCTCCAGCTCTACCTGTCCCAGAGCCTCTGCTCTTCCTTCGGCCTGGACCCTGCTAGGCTCCCCTCTGCAGGTGTTGGGTTAGGTTTCACCTGTTGGGTAAGTTCTGCCTGGTCACCTGCCTTCTGTCTGCTGCCCTCCTGCACGTGGTCCCCTCTTCTGTCACTGCTCCCTCCTCCCTGCCCTGTTCTGTCCCTCCAGCCCCCTCCCCTGCCCCAAATTAGGCAAACACACACACACACTCACTCACACTCACTCAACTCTGCCCATGCAGCAGAGGCGAAAGTTCAAACAACGCGACCAATTTATAAACAATTTTCTCTGGGCCGATTAAGTTACATTTTCCCCAATAGCTGCTTCATTTTCTTGTCAAAAATACACAGTTTTCACATTTGTCTTGCTGCAAGGGTAATTAATTTCCAGACCATAAGTAAGAACTTAATTTGATACCCACAAGGATTATAACCCATTTCGAGCTGTTATTTACATGAAATCAAGAAAGATTCGTTCTGTCGCAATTACGTTGATGAGGAAATAGAGTGGGTACTTTTTTTTTTTTTTCAGGGAACTCAGCATGATTTTGTCATTACCAAGAAATTGGTATAAAAAGGTCTGTGGCTGCCACAAATCTCTGCAAGGCTATTTTTAATGTGACCCTGCTGAGGTGTCCATAGACAGCCAGTTCCTTTGAGGAGGGCTTTGTGGGAATGGCTCAGATGGTCACTGTGGTGAGTTCTTGGGGGACCGGGCGTGATCCCGGATTGTGGGCCATGAGTGGGGTGGTAGGCAGGAGTGAGAAACCTCCTCTAACTCTCTCCTGATGGTGAGTTGCAAGAAGGGATGGAGACTTTCAGGGCGGCAGGAAAGCTGGGCATGAGTGATAGATTGAGACTCGGCTCACAGCATGCTGGCCAAGGCTGAGGGTCACAGGTAGGGACACTGAAGATGAGAAAAGAAGCCCTTTCCAGGGCAGGAGTGACACCCTTAGTTCAGGTCTAGTGCTGTCCTGGGGCTGTCAGGTGCAGGTTGAAACGCTTGTCTGGTGAGGGCTGTTTGACCCCCATGGCGCCCTGGGGGCCATCCATGATCTTCAGCAGCCCAGACAATAACAAGCCGATGGAGAGGTGTCTCCTATGCTGGGGGACAGGTTAGTTTGCCAGCTTCTCAGAAGGGGACCCTGGAGCCACAGATGCAATGATTTGAGAGCATGACAGGTTCTATGGGTACAGAGGAAATATGGAAGTCTGGGGAGAGCTCGGACCATGAAGGATGGGAGTCAAGCTAGACTGTCAAGGCTCAGGGCCACATGTGACAAGGAAACGTGGTGACAGGCAAGGGGGAAAGGATACCCAGAGAGGACCTTCAGGCTCCAGAGTGGGCAGCCCAGAGGCATTCTGCCCGTGTGGACTGGCATGGGAGTACATGCGCAGAAGGCCTTAAGGATTTGGAAGGTAGGAAGCCTTGCCTGGACCTCCATGAGGCAGGATCCCTAGGAAAACTTATGCAGAGGCTGGCTCGGCCTCCTGCCTCCAGGCTCTCCAGGGCACAGCGGGGCTGCAGGAGAAAGAGGGCCTATTCATGGTGTGGCCCGCTGTGGTCTGCAGACGCATTACTGCCCGTCCCCAGCAGGCTGTCGCTGAGGATGTGGGGGCTGGGCACCGTCCTCTTCCTCACCTCCACCTCCCCTTCCCAGTCTGCCTGGAGCTGCGGGCCCTAGGCTGTGGCTGAGCCTCGTAAATCCTGGGATGCTGGAGACAGCCCAGGTGAGGCCTTGAACAATGCTCCATTGTGGCCCCGTGGGGACGTTCTGCCACCACTTGCCACCAGCCCTTATACTGTAAAATCTCTCCCCATGGATCCAATTTCACCTCTCCGGCCCTTGGGGGGTTAGTCCCGGGACAGGCCCAGTCCCACTCGACACAGAAGCCATTTACAGAAGCCTGGATAAAGGCTGCCTTCATCGGCACTGAGGGGCCAACATGGCTTTGTCACCCTCACATCTGTCAGGTGGGGGCAAGGAAGGACCATGGCAGCCAGCTCAAGAAAGAAGGGTTCATAGTCTCGGGCTTGGGTCTCTCCGCCTGTGTGCCTCAGTGGGACATTATCTCAGGGTTCAGCTCCATGGCGCCTGAAAGGGCTGAAAGGCATGGATGTGTGGGGAGATTTTCCCTCCAGGAAGAAAGAGTTTGTAGATGTGGAGGAGGTCGGGCAGGAGCCAGAGGCCTTGTCTAGTCTCGCCAGGGTTGAGCTGCAAAACATGAGGAAGAGAAGAGCCAGGAAAACTCAGGAGGGGACGGTATCTCCTCACACTTTACCTTCCAAGTTCAGAGTCAGCAATGGGCCTGACCATGTTGTCTGTGAGGAGCAACAAGGACCTATGCTTCACCTGGATGTTTATCCAGAGTGGCCTCTCCCAAGCCATGGCGTATCCCCTGTGCTGGTGACAGAATGTGGTGTGTTTGTGTGCATATGCACCTGTATGTGTAGATGTTCTCACAGGTGCTCAGAGGTCAGAGGAGAATGTCAAGGGTCCTTTCTCTATCACTTTGTATTTCCTTCCTTCCTTCCTTCCCTCCCTCCCTCCCTCTCCTTTCCTTTCCTTTCTTTTCCTTTCCTTTTTTTTTCCCCTTTTGAGGTAGGGTCTCACTCTAGCCCAGGCTAACCTGGAATTCACTATGTAGTCCCAGGCTGGCCTCAAACTCACAGCAACCCTCCTACTTCTGCCCCCCTCCCTGAGTGCTGGGATTAAAGGTGTACATGCCTGGCTCTGTCTTTATATTTTCTTGAGACAGAGTCCTCCTCTGAATGCAGAGCTGTAGCAGTTTTCATGAGCCCCGGCAACTCTCTGGTTTCTGTTCCCCGAAGGACTGGGGTTACAGACATGTGTGATCATGCCCACTGCTTACATGAGTGTCAGGGCTTGAACTCCGACAATCCCAGGCCTTCTTGGGCCTCTGTGCTTTTTGCAAATTCTCTTACACACTGAGCCATCTCTCTTGCCCCAGAATGACTTTACGTGGTGCCTGAGCCATCACCTATATGCTTTGCATCTACAGCAGTGTTTCAATGTGAGGTAGGAAAACCTGGGCGGGGCTGTAAAGCCAGGCTTCATGGGGGTCCCACCTCAGGACTAGGGCACCCTGGTATGTGCTTTGTGCTTACGAAGGTGAGGAGTCACTCAGAAAATGTCATGGAAGGAATACTATGGATGCTCACAAGTGTGAAGGGCACAGAGAGGCCCATGTGACCTACGGCAGCAGAGGGAATGGTAGGGGCCTCCCTGGGGCCTCAAGTCTATGTGGTGGGGTGGCAGCCACCCCTAGCCAGTCCCTCCTTGGGGAAGGGAGCTGAGAGCTGGAGAGGCCAGGGCAAGGGGATTACCAGCTTCCCTGCTGACTGGCAAAAGACAGGTTCTGTCACTTTTACACAGCAGAAAAATACCCCGTCCCCAGAAAGGCAGGAGAGATTGGGTGGGCTCTGTGTCTTGTGCATGTGTTACTGTAGCAACTTAAATGCCTAAAACCAGTAGGACTGCACTGGAGGGTCTCAGTTCTGAGGACCATGGTCAAACCCAGGTGAGCCCCAGGGAGCACTAGGCCAGGAGGGTAGGCCAGGGAACCAGTATCCTCTGGCATGGTACCCAAGGACCACTGTTGCTTTAGTGCTTGGTCAGTTGGTTATTGGGTGGCACACTTGAAGGTCATGATGTCCAGGCTGGTTTGGGTCTAGGACTTCCAGTTTAGGAAAAGAAGGAAAAGTGAGTGTGATTAAGATGACTGGCCATCTGAATGTAGGTGGAGCTCAGACTTCCTGTCTGTGCATTCTGGGACTTCTGTTCCCTTCATTTCCTCTTATTTATGTGTGTGTGTGTGTGTGTGTGTGTGTGTGTGTGTGTGTGTGTGTGTGTGTGTTTTGGGGGGGTGGCAGAAGTCAGGTATCTTTCTTAATCATTCTCTACCTTATTTTTCGAGACTGGATCATTCAATGAATGTAGAGCTCAGTGATTTAGCTAGCGAGCCTCAGAGATCCTGCTGTCTCCTCCTCCCTAGCCCTGTGATGACAGGGCTTTATGGGGGCTGTAGGGATCTAAACTCAGGCCTTCATGCTTGTGTGGCTAGCATTTTATCCACTGAGCCATATCTCTAGCACCCCCCCCCTTGTTTTAGCGCATAGTTGTGGGTTGTGGGAAAGCACTCCACACATGACTTGATAGCACAAGTCCACCCTTGCTACTGGAGGTCGCCTGTCATAGCCAGAAGAGATGTCAAGAGCCTTAAACCTACTGTGGGCTTGCTGGGTGCACCCAGGCATGCCCTATGCAGCACCCATCGTCTGAATCCTATTTGCAGTCATAGGTCCTTTGCCACTCCTAGGTAACCAGTTGAGGATGACCAGGTGACATAGACCACCAGCCAGGACCTCACACCCTTCTCAGAAGCCCTGCCCCCTGGGGTGGGTGTTGGTGGTCTGATGGGGCGTCCACCATGCTGGATATAGTGTCCCTGTGTGGGCAGCCAGCCGCTGGCCACATTGCTGCCCACACAGATGGCTCTTTATATTCCAGACCTGACCTGTGGCTCCCAGCTGCCAAGGAACAGAGGAGGTGCTGTGTGCACTGACCAACCTGTGTCCCCCGTGGGGGAGGGGGACAGTGAGGAGGACAGGCAGAGTGGCAAAGTGACCTGCTAGAGATGGAGTTGGGGTGAGCGTGGCCCGAGCCCCCTTCCCCAGCCTCCTCCAAGGAAAGCCCCGAGCCCTTCCTTCCAGAGAACACTGTCACTTTCACCATCAGCCCCACCTCCCTCTCCTCCTCAACCTGTAGTCCTGCCCACACTGCCTTCCACCATGGCACAAACATGCCTGACACACCCACCTTGGGGTCCTCCCTCCTCCTGAAATGTCCTTCCCCATGACTTGCTTGCTGCCCCCCCCCCCCCCCCCCAGAGATCCCTCGAAGCCTGGAGGGAGAAAGTTTCTTCTGAGGAAGATGGGTTAGGGTCCAGCTCCTCATGCCAACCTGGGCTTCCATTCTCCTGAGAGCCGTGGCCACCATGACAGGGCCTGCGCCCTGGGCATTGTCTGAGTGTTACAGCACGGGGCACACTTCAGACACCACTTGCCTGACTCATACACGGACTTTTTCACAGATGGACAACTTAGAGGTCAGGGGGTGTCCTGAACCCGAGAGGGTCGGTCTCCCCCCCATCCTGGCTTAGCTGCAGGCCTTGGTGGAGGGAGGACACAGAGCTGGAGGAGGGGGACCTGGAGCAGAGGAATGAATGGATGTACCGAGGGCGGGAAGGGCCGGGGAGGGAGCTCGCTGCCAACCCAAACAGCCCAGCGTGCCTCAGCCCCGTGTTTAATCCACAAAAATTTCCATCTCCTCTGGAGCCCTCGGAACCCGGGCAACGAAGGGCTGTTCCCTCAGCAAAATAAACAGGCCTCTGCGCAGAGGCTCCCCGTTTGTGGCCCAGCTGAAAGGCCGTGTCAGCCATTTTGTGCATGGAGCAAGGCCCTCCTGGACAGGCAAAGTCCCACCTGTGCTCTCGAGGCTGCTGGTGGCAGGGTGAAGGTGCCTGCTAGGTGCTGAGTCTTGCTTCAGGGTAGGGACCTGCTGGATCCACCTGCCACCCAACTGGGATCCCCCTCTCCCCCCAAGCCTGTCCCCATCAGGCGAGGCTCACCGTGACACCACCCAGACCTGGCCCTGGCTGTCACTTGGCATCCATGCAAGGTGTCCTCAATGGGTTTACACTCATCCTGAGGGATGTCCCTCAAGTGTGCCTCCTGTGCCCAACTGCTTCTTGCCCCCCTCCCTGTCCTCTGCCTGCCTTCACTGGCCCGTGGTTTCCGGAGCTGCCAGGGCCAAGGCCAGAGATGGCTGGCTACCCCTTTCTAGGCTGGTCCCCTGTTGGGGAGGGAGGGTTGGGACATCTATTTTTGGTGGCGACCAAGCCGCTGCTTAATATGCAGAGCTGGAGTAGGCTGGGTCCCAGGCCCATAAGGTGACAAGTTTAAAAAGGGGCCTATTTTGACCAAAATACATGTTTTTCTGAGGTTGGCCAAGGAGGTTGGGTAGGGTTGGCCACACGGACCCACGGCTTGCACGCCACCCTCAAGCTCCAGCCCCTGTGTATGGTGCCCTGCTGCCTCCCTGGACGGAAGCTGCTGATTACAGATGGCCACACAGCCCTGCTGAGGCCCAAGGCCCTGGGCCCTCACCTGATGCCCGCAGACACACGCGCCTCTGTCTGCCGCCAGCCCTGCTGCCTGCCTCTCCGAAGCAGTCGCACCCACAGAAGTTGACATGGGCTTGAGCTAAATTTCAAAAAAATGTAATTTCCTTTCTGGCCAATATTTGAGGCCTATAAATAGTTACTCAGGAGAGTCTGGTGGGGGGAAGCAGGGAAGAATGTCCCCCACACAGACTAGGAGAGAAATACCCCAAGAGAAAGAGAACACAGGGAAGAAACTCTTGGGAGGGGGTGCTGGGAGCCTGAAACGAGGCCACTGTGCAGTTAGGGAATCTGAGGCCCAGATTTGGGGTGCTTGCTCTGGACAGACAACGGGTAGGGGCAGAGCTTGACCCCTCTCCTGCCAGTTGTCCCCCTCCATGCCCATACTCTGAGCTCTGAAGTCTGCCCCTTGGGCCTCGTGGCTCTGGAATACACCATATTGCCTGTGCCACAGGGCCCTTGCACATGTTAGGTCCTCTGGCCTGGCTAGAGATCAATGCATGAATCCTTCTGCTGTGTTGGGCACAGCATGCCAACCTCATGCTCTTCCTGATGGGGAGGAGACCTGGTCACCGGGCCTCAGGGACAGGGATTGAGCCCTAGACACTAGCTTCAAAGGCATGAAGGGAGGCCCATAGGGGACCAGAGTCCCTGGATTCATGGTGCATTTATGTGCACACAGGGACACAGATAAGGCACGACTGGATGAAGCCAGTGTAGAGGTACCATGATGAGCCCTTCCATAGAGCTCAGAGGCTGGGAGGACCCCAAGATGAGCCCTGACATTCTGCCCACAGCGGAGTCAGCCTCGCTCCCCCAGCAGGCAACTTGACTCCAAAGGTCAGCTCAGATTAGGATGCTCTAAGAGGACACATGCATTTCTCCTCCTTTCTCTGAACTCAGTGACCTGGTTAGAGCACCCTCCGTGTTTTGGATAGAGGAGGTCCAGTGAGGACAATAGGGGCTGTTGAGGCCAGGAGGGTGGACTGCACAGCCCTCAGATGCACACACAGACACACACACAGACACACACACAGACACACACACAGACACACACACACACACACACACACACACACACATCTGTAGCTTCTGAGGCACTAGGGTCCAGATGGACATCCTTGTCACACAGATGACATGGAAAGCTGGTTGGGCTGGATGACCTTCCTCAGACTTCTCATAATGGGCATCGCGTGAGGATCACTTTCATGCTGGGTGGTTATGGCCAAGGTTATTTAGGCCTTGGAGGGACTGGGGCAGGGAGGAGCTGGTAAATAGGTACCAGGCCAGGATACTCCTGGTGTGATGGCAGAACACAGAAGGCCAGGGTGGAAATGGAAGCTGTTGTATTTCTAAGGCACCTTTGTGGGTCAGATGTCGTTCCCCTTGTGGTGGCTGCCATCTGACTGTATCCACCACCCAGGCAAAATAAAAGCCACCGATTGCCCTAGTGTCCTACCCACAGCATGCCACACCAGAGATACCTGAGTAGGGAAGGGCATGCAGCCTTCAGCTGTGTCCTCAAGCTGTGCTTCAGGTTGTAGAGGTCTCATCCTCCTGGCCATGCTGAGCATAAGCCCAAGGGAATGCTCCACATAGGAAGGTCCCTAGGATGGCCAACTCCACACACTTGTCCCTTTTCTGGGCTACAACCTAGCAGGTGTCCAACATCCTTGCCCCTGCACCCCTGTACCCTGCTGACCCTTTGCTTCTTCAGTCTGTGAAGTGGAAGAGCACAGTGACCACAGGGAACCTGCCCCATTACCAGGAAGGACAGGAACACATAACTGAGACCATGAAAGACCCCTTCAGGTGGCCTGCAGGTGGGCAGTGGGTGGCCCAGAGGACAGGGGCCTGGCTCCCACAGTCCAGGTGGTCATATAGTATTGGGACCTCAAGCTCCCTTCAGGAATAACCTCTTTCTAGGGTGCTAGCTGGGTACAGGGACTCCCTAGGAGCCATACCCACCCTCACCCAGGACCATGGTGGTGGAGTTCTGTGTCAAATGGTGCTTTCATTATAGATTTATCTTTGAAACTCTAGACAAAACAGGGCTTGTGTGGTTTGACTGAAGGGCCAGCACCTCAGGACTCAGCCATCCACTAAGACGGCTCCTCAGGAAAGAAAAAATACACTAACCTTAAAATAACCAGTTCCCAGAATAGCAAACTAATGCTGGCTTCTGAAGGGAGCCCTTTGATCAGCTGGGGCCTCATGCCTTCGCCTGTTTACGGCCCTGTCACTCAAGAGCAGCCCAGAAGCAAAGGGGGGGGGGCAAATGGAGTGGGACAGGGGATGGTGGGGAGGGGGACCTGGCGCAGGACAGCCGGGCTGTTCTGTGTTCCAGGTCTCCCCACTTTCTGATGTGTCTAGTCCATGCAGGTGAAGAGATGTTCAATGGTGGTTGACAGGTCAGCCTGGTCTGAATGTCGTTGAGGCGCTAGAATCCCAGGCCGTGTTTTTCTGGGCCCTGGAGAGGGTGGATCATGGGCTGGAAGGAGGGGGCTCAGGGAAGGATCTTCAGAGAGGGTCTTGAGGAGAGGGAGTTGGGGTAGGGGGTCTGCAAAGGTCCATGTCTGCTGAGGTGGGCGGGGGCACTGGGGCCACATGCTGTCTCGTGCCCTCCGCCACCCAGCTGCACCTCCATTGCCCTTCCCACCCTCTGGCTGGTGTCCACAGGGCTCCTGGGCTCGGCCATCTACCTCTCTGCCTGCAAGGATATGACCACGTGAAAGCTTAGCTCCCAGCCCCACATTAGCTACAGAGATTTAGGCATGTGGCTTTTGAGACAGAGGAACTGAAGTTAGATGTTTAATTTTTCAAAATATAAATTTCATCGTACACAGACCCACGACTGAATTACTGAAAACGTCAAGCAGGTAACGGAATTGCTGAGGGACAACAGCTTCCCACAGTGGCTTATGACCACACTCCTAGCACCCGACAGACAGAGGCAGGAGGATCACTATGATTAAAAGGCCAGCCTAGGCTACAGACTGAGACCCTGTCCCCCTTAACCCCCCCAAAACTCTTCCCCCAAAATCTCCTTTCAACTCAAAGTTTTTTGAAGTGTAAATGTCGTATAAGTAGTTCTCACGAAAACTCAGCATCTTAACTGCGATGGGTTGGAGCTTACTGAGTTAAATAAACTATATTATTAGGACTTTAATTTCACTTGTTTTTGTTGTTGTTTGTATGTACATACACATATATGTGGAGGCCAGGGAACAAATTTGAGTGTCATTCCTTGGGTGCCCTTCACTTATTATTATTATTATTTTTGAGACAGTGTCTCTCATTGGCCTGCAGCTTACCAGGTAGGTTAGATGGGTTAGCCAGAGATCAACGTTTCCCCTCCTTCTTAGCACTGAGATTATAAGCACAGCATGCTCTAACGAACTCCAGGCACATGTGCCATTTTGTGCACTGGGCTGTATGTGGGTACTGTGGAATTGAACCCCTGGCAGGCTTTGTAAGCAAGCGCCTTTAACCACTGATCTAGCTTCTCAGCCCTCAGCTTTTTAATATGGGTACTGAGGATCGAATTTTGGGAACTTCATGCTTGCATGGCAAGTACTTTACCAGCTAAGTGATTTCCCCAGTCCTGTTTTATTATTTTTTTAAAATAGGTATTAAGGAGGCTGGAGAGATGACTTAGCAGATAAGGTGCTTCTCTGTAAAACCTAACAACCCAAGTTTGATTCCCCAGTACCCATGTAAAGCCAGTTGCACAAAGTGGCACATGTATCTGGAGTTAATTTGCAATGGTTAGAGGTCCTAGATTGCCCATTCTCTCTCTCTCTCTCTCTCTCTCTCTCTCTCTCTCTCTCTCTCTCTCTCTCTCCTTGCAAGTAAGTAAACAAAAAATAAAATAGGGCTAGAGAGATGGCTCAGCGGTTAAGGCACTTGCCTCCAGTGCCTAAGGCCCTGGGTTCCCCAGGACCCACATAAGCCATACATACGCACAAGGTGGTAGCCCAGGTGTACGCTCTCTCTCTCTCTCTTTCTCTCTCTGCTTGAAAATGAATAAATATTTTTAAAAATAAAATAGCTGTTAAAAAGCTTAAAAATATATGTATGTACCTGTGACTGGCATAGATGAGCTGAGCAGGAAGCAGGAAGGCTAGAGGCTAAGAACTAAGAGAAGGAAGTGAGAACTGCCCAAAGGTATTTGATGAACCTGAATTTTGGTTTCCATAGTCTCACCAAAGACTTTGGGGTCTCTAAAGCTAGGAAAAGATGTACTTAACTGAATAGAAGGTATGGTAGTTTAAATGGATGTCCCCCAATAGATTCAGAGGCTTTATTTTAAAAGCTTATTTCCAGCTGCCTAGCTGGAGGATAGGCCACTGTGGGCAGATCCTAGGGTCCAACCCTAAGGTGTTACTGGGGTTGGATCAGGAATTCCAGCCTCGGGTATACAAGGAGAATCTCAACTCTGCCTGGGAATCTCTGCTATTTGGCTGTTGGAGGGTGCTTGCTTTTGGAGGTGCTGGGGGTATTTTTTTCCCTTTGTTTGGATCTGTAAGTTTCAAATAAATTCTGTTTCTCTCATAAACTTTGCCTGGTTTGGAGGTTCATCCCAGCAACTAAAGCTGATTGCAATGAAATGGAACCATTTTTTTTGCCATGGGAAGTTACATTCACAAGTTCATTCCAGCAGAGCTTGGAAGTTCAAAATCACACTGCCTGAGTGATCTAAGAAACTTTGAGTCTAGAACTTCAAGTCAAGGCTGGACACACACTCATACACATTGCCATTGGAGAAGGAAACATGGATCTTCCTCAAGATGTTCAAACTTCACACCAGGCCCCACAAATACCCACAGATGAATTTTTAAAAATCTATAAGCTTACAAATTTTTTAAAAGCAGTAAACAAAACAAAATACTGAGAACCAGTGAGGATGGAGGTTATGAACAGGGATGTAGACACACACACACACACACACACACACACACACACACACACACACACAAAAACAAAAACAAAAACAAAAAAACAACAAAGCAAAACAAAAACCAAACAAAAAACTTTAGATACTGAAATTAGGAGAAAGAAAACACAAAGTAGCCATATTTAAAACATCTTAAAACAATTCTTTTATTTAAAATATTTTATTTATTCATTTTCAAGCAGAGAGATACAGAGAGAGAGCGAGAGCGAGAGAGCGAGAGTGAGAGTAAGAGCAAGCACCAGGGCCACCACCTTGTGGGTCTGGCCCATGTGGGTCCTGGGGAATTGAACTGGGGACCTTAGGCACTGGAGGCAAGTGACTTAACCCCTGAGCCATTTCTCCAGCCCTTAAAACAATTCTTAAATGGCCTGAATACACAAGCAAAGAGGAAGATATGATAAAAATGGGATTTAAAATTCACTGGACAGGTCTGACAGCAGATTAGATTAGACACAGTTAAAGAAACAATTAACAAACTAGAAGATGGAGTAGAAGACCATTCAGAATACAGTACAGGGAGCAAAGATAAAGGGAAGGAAGGACAGCATGTGCCTCAGCTATGTATTCAGTTAAAGTGCTCTAGGTCAGCTTCTATAAGAACAACAACAGAGTATACAACCTGAATACCAGGAGGGGGAAAAATGAGATGAGACATGATGGTTAATCCAACCAGAGATAGAAGATAGAGAAGAAGAAAAAAAACATTAAAATTTGAGTACAATTATAAAGTTCAAAACACACGGCCCAAATGTAGCAGAAATGGTATAAATAAAAGCAGCACATTCAACACTCTGACTTAGTGCACACAAGGGATATGTCTGGGATAAACAGTTATAAAATTTAAGCAAGTGCCTTTAACCACTGAGCAATCTCCCAGGCCTGAGCTATAGGATTTAAAACAGGCTTGAAAAACAATCTGTCATCAAAGTCAGAACCAACAAAACACAAGAAAACTACAAACCAATATCCTTTATGAATACAGACACAAGATGGGTGTGGTGGTGCACCATAGATCCAGAAAACATAACTCGTTCTTATTTTTGATTTCTGTATATTTTTCCCCTTTCAAAGACATGGATGCAGTATTTCTGAAACCAGAAACAAAAAACTCCAACATGATATTTTCTGTGTATGGTTAACTGCATCCTACAGCATCTTTTAAAATTTGCTTTTTTTGACATTTTCATATATGTGTGTATATTGTATATGGACTCCACATTCCCCTCCATTTCTGATCAGCATCCTCAATACAGAGGGTAGATGGAAAGAAATCTCCTCAACCTGATAGGTATTGTTGATGAAGACCCTAAAGCCAGTTACCAATGACTGAAGGCTTTTCCTCCCAAGACATTCTCGAATCACGTCTATTCATCACATTTAAGCCAGTGCAATGGGCTGAGGGAGGAGGAAGGGAAGGAAGGAAAGAAATTAAAGGCATTCCAATTTGAAGAAAAGAAGTCACAGTGTCTTGATTCATACATAGCATGAGCCTATGTGCAGACAATGGAAGGAACCAACAGTAATAATCTAAACCACTAAAACTAACAACAGCAAGTTTGTTGTTGACCAAGCCTACATAAAGATTAATTGTATTTCTATGTACTAGGAATGAACAATTACTAGACTATTAATAATATTATGATAAATAAGAGTCAATGTAACAAAAGAAGGACAAAATTTATACATCAATTACAGAAAGAAATGAAAGTAGCTGGGCATGATGGCGGACACCTGTAACCCCAGCACTTAAGAGATTGGAGCAGGAGGATTGTGGGTTTGAGGTCTGTGTGGGTTACATAGTTAGTTCCAGGTCAGCCTAGGCTATATGAAAGAAAAAAAAATGCTTTATCGCTCCACCTCCAAGGAATTAAAGTAGACCCGATACATGGCAAAATATACCATATTCATCAATTATAGGACTCAGTTTTGCTCTTTTCCCCAAGAGGATTAAGAGATTCAAGACGACGAGTATTACAATTCAGAAGTCTGCCTTCTTTCCTCCCTCTTTCCTTCTCTCTCTTTTTTTTTGATAAAAATTGACAAGTTGGTCCTAAAATTTATATGAAAATTTATTCATCTGGGGAGATGGTTCAGTTGGTTAAGTGTTTGCTATGCAAGCACGTGGACCCGAGTTCAGATCCCCAAAGCCTACATAAATGTGGAGTATGGCAGTGTGCACCTGTCATCCCAGATCTCAGGAGATGGAGACGGGGATGCCTGGGGTAAGTTGGCTAGCCAGACTAGCCCATCAATGAGCTCTGGATTCAGTGAGACGCCCTGCCTCAATCAACAAGGTGAGAGTGATTGAGAAAGACATCCGCTGTTGATCTCTGGCCTCTACACACACGTGCACACATATCATGTATGGACGGACACACACACACACACACACACACACACACACGCACGCACGCACGCACGCACGCGCATGAAAACAGTCTACACGTAGAAAGAGAAATAAATGCATATGTTTTATTTTATGGCAGGCAAAACCAACTTAATATAAACCTGTAATAATCAAGATAGTGTGGTGTGGGCTCAAGGAGAGGCTAGATGACCAATGGAACAGAATTAAAGAGACTCATACATTTATGATAAACTGATTCCGTTTGTTTGTTTTTGAGATAGGATCTCACGCAGCTCAGAGCTTAACGTCACTGTGAAGCTGAGAAATGGCCTAGAATTCCTGATGTGCCATCATGCCTGGCTTGGTCAGCGGAGTTCTGACAAGGATGCCACGCTACTTAATGGGGAAAAACGTTTTTGTTCTGTTTTTTTCTTTTCTGGCAACTGCATATCCATAAGTAACACCCCCTCCCCACCAAACTTAGATTTTTACCTTATTTTGCACCCCCAAATTATCTCAAAATATAGAGTTAAGTGTGAGAGTTTATTCTATACAATTTCTAGAGGAAGAGAAAAATGAGGAGAAAAATGTTCACATGTTCATGACCTTGGATTCAACAAAGAGGTCTAAGAACATGAAAGCATGAACTATGTGGGGGGGGGGAAGACAAATTAGATTTCATTCAAACTCAAAACTTCTGTGACTTAAACGACACAATTTGGAAGATGAAAAGTTAGCTACAGCCCAGGAGGAGAAACTACTTGCTAGTCATCCGTGGATGAGGGACTTGTATCCAGAGCATATTAAAAAACTCTTGCTCCTCAACAATGGAGCCGAGTGCCTAATTAGAAACCAGGCAAGATCGTTGAATAAACATCTCACCAAAGAAGACTATGAACGGCTAATAAGCACATGAAAAGTTTTTCAACACCATTCGTCATTAGGGAATGCAAATCAAAACCACAATGAGATACCGTTACATACTCACTAACAGGGCTGAGCTTAGAAAAAAAAAAAAGGCCAACCCTACCATCCAGTTGCAAGGCTGTGAGAAACTGGAACTTTTACACACTACTGGTAGGAGAATGAGAAATAGTTCAGCAGTTTCTTAGAAAGTTAAGCAGAAATTTACCCTGTGACTTCTCGGAAATGATAGATTAGGCAGATAAACACATTCCGATGAGGATATAGAAAGCTCGAATAAAAAAGTTAGCCACTTTTTCTGGTGGGTAGGAACAGAGCCCTACATCCAACGCGGTGGACTACGCCTTCATGTCCAGAAGGCACGTTACAGAAATCGAGCGTGTTTGCCAAAAATCATCCTTCGAAACATTCCAAGGGGCTGAGCTCACAGGCACATTTTCTCTGACAGTAGAACAGTATTACTAGAAAGTTCTACCACAATAACAACAATGACAAAAACACGAGGCTGGTGTGGCATAATTCCTGGGATAAACAAGATATAACGAAGATTCAAAAAGTACACCCTGAGTGAATGAAAATGAATGAGAAAATGAAAATGAGGCTGTTTATCAAATGTGGGAGCCTGGTGCCGTGGTAGAGGCCTGAAATCTCAGCAGCTTCGGAGGCTGAGGTGGGAGGGCCTCAAGGGTTTTAGGAGAGAAGGTCTCAACACAGTGAGCCCCTATCTCAAAAGAGTGCGAGATACAGCTTGAGTGATATTTAGGAGACAACGTATAGCATCCAATGCTATAAATAGCTCAGTGGGTAACTGGTCATTCAAGCATGAGGACCTGAATTCAAGTTCCCAGACCCACATAAAGCCAGACACAATAGCACACATCTGTAATCCCAGCATACCTCTAGCGAGATGAGAGGTGGAGACAGGAGAATCCTTGGAGGCTCACAGGCCAGCTAGCTTGGCAAATGCAATGGTGAACAGCAAAAGACCCTGCCTCAAATATGCTGGAAGTCTAGGACCAACACCCAAGTCATCTGACTTCCACTCATGAACCATCATGGTGCGTGGGCATGCGCATACATATACACATAGATTTCTTAAAAAATACTCTATAAATAGCTACCTCGCTGTTGCTTTAAATGTTGTAGAAATGTAGAAAGTTTGAAAATTGATAATTTAATAAATTAAAGGCAGAACAATCTATTTTAAGAGCAAATGAAGAGAGAGCAATAAACAACTATAAATGAAACAAAATACAACCTACAAGAGTGAGAATCAATGAAACCAAGAGCTTGGTGAAAATATCAATGAAAAAGTTGAAGAATAAAAGACAAACAACAAAAACAAACAAACAAACAGAAGTTGAAGAATAGATGCCATGCTTGACCACTGTGGAGGGAGTGAAAGCAGAGATAAATAATATTGGGAATGAAAAGGGGAACAAAATGCCAATGCTATAGACATGAAATGACAAATGCCGAGAAATGTGAAAACTGAGATACCCAAATTTTGAGCTGGACTCTCACTTATCAAAAACTGACATGAGAATAAATAAAGAGCCCCAGCAGTCTATAGCCCTCGATCATTAAGGATCTTCTCACAAAGAAAACAGGAGCTTGAATAGCTTTGTCTTTAAGTTCTTACAGATATGAGAGAGAGAGAGAGAAAGAGAGAGAGAGAGAGAGAGAGAGAGAGAGAGAGAGAGAGAGAGAGAGAGAGAGTCCTAGTCTTATATAAAATACCCCAGTGTGTATGGTGTATGACAGGAAGGAACACTTCTCTACTTAAATCTGTGAGACATCAAACCATCTATAGGACAGGAAAAAAAAATCACCATAGATATCTCAGCCTTATAACTATTGATTCAAAAATCCCAGGCAGAATAGGACTATTTATTTCAGCAATGATTAAAGATGGATATATGATTTGAAAGACGGGCCTTGGCCTGCTGAAATGACTCCCAGCAAGAAAGGATGGAGGCCTGGACTCCACAGAAGCACAAGGGTTGGCTGGACTACACTGGGCATGGCCTGGAATGACAGCGCCTTGAGGTCCAGCTGGTAGGTCTGGTGTGGAGAAGGCCCCACGGATGAGGGCAGGTGGTGCTTCCCCAACCCAGCTCTTAGCAGGACCTGGGAGGAGGCAGGTATGCCTGGCCTGACTTCTGGGGCAGAACTTGTTGGAAGGAATGCTGGGTGCTGTGGCCTCTTTCCATCAGATGCCCTGTGAACTGGGTCCTGGAATTCAGAGCTCCCCTGGGGCCAGCTTTGAGCCATGAACATTTCCGGCAAAAAAAAAAAAAAAGAAAAAAAAAAAAGCCAGAAGCAAGCCTCTTGGCCCCACTGTGCTCCACGTATCAGCAGAGTAGTATGAACTTAGCTTGCAAAATAAATACCACGCGGCAGGCAGGTCCGGGGAAGAGCTAAGAGCATGGTGGGGAGGGGGGTGGGTGTGGCCCCCTCAGTGGGTTCTGCAGAACCAAGGAAACCAGAGGGGTTAGGGCCTGGCAGGGCAGAGGACAGGGGCCAGAACTCTGGGAACTCTTGTTGTATGGGTGACATCCGAATGACCACCACCCCTGACTACCAGAGCCCCTGGACCTGGCCCCCTTCCCCTCCCCAGCTTTGGCTCTCAGCATTGGCTCTGACCTCTTCCCCAAGGACTCCTAACGCTTATGAAATACCATCTTGTGTTCTGGCTTTCTCTGCTTCTCTGTGTCTCATCTCTCCCCTCACCCCATCTGTGGCCTCTTTGGGGTCTAGCTCTTTGCCCAGTTAGCTGTGTGATCTCAGGAATTAGCTGTGTGACTGCTTGCCTTCTCTAGGTCTCAGTTTCCCCATTTGTAAAAGTAGATTAAGGAAAATAAAAACATTTCTAGAACAAAAAGTCAGTGTTATAAGGTTAAAAACTGAAAAGTCCAAGTTTTTTTTTTTTGAATTTTAAACCTCAGTACATCAGAAGTCCTAACCCCCCCTTGTGTGAGGACAATGGGAGGCCTTCTAGGAGCAAATCCGACCTACTAGATTTCCAAGTGTGGGTATGTGAGGTGGGAACAGGAGGCAGAGCTCAAACAGAGGTGGGAAGTCCCCTAGTGACTGGGAACATCCCACAGAATGAGTTGGGGGTGCTGAGTGTAGACCCTCTATGGCAAGGAAGAATTTTCACACAGACAGGACTGTCGCATGAAGGCAGCCCCTGGGAGTATTGTCCCAATAACGGTCTTGGGCTCAGACCTAAGGGAGAATGGAGTTTTTTGCCAGGGAAACTGAGGCACTCCTGAACAAGCTTAGCTGACCTCCTTGCAGACGGATACTCTAGCCCTTAGCCTCCACTCCTCCTTTGAGAGAGGGGTCCCGTCAGCTTTGAGCTCCAAAGGCCCCTGTCCTGTGGCTGAGCTCGCTTTTCCTGGGATGGGACACATTTCATAGCTAAGAGGCTGAGCTGGGCAAGAAGCTGGGGTTCTAGCCTTGACTTGCGCCACCCTGGAGGAGTGGGAGGGAGGGGCTGTGTCGGTGGGGAAGTCCAGCACTCTGGCCAGGCTTGGACAGGCTGACTGGCACTGGCCTGCTGGGCTCCCAGGGATTTCCTGTCTCCTGCTTCCTGAGGTCAGCAGGATTGCTCTTGGGTTGTTACTGGTCCTGATGGCTGCGTTGATAACTGTGATAACGTGGGGCCCCAGCTGTGCCACTGTGCCCTCTGGGCCCAGTAAAGCCCTTTCCCAGGGTCTGTCCCAAAAGGGGACAGCCATCATGGACAGAGGAAGGGCTGGGCAGGCTGCCATCAGCCTTTACTGGCCCCTTGATGGACAGCTGGGGTCCAGGTCAGACCTCTGGGAGGAACTGAGGTTCAGCATGGACCATGGCCCCAGGCCGGGGGAGTTCCTCCTCGGACTTCATCTCAAGGCAGGACTGGCAAGGTGAGGTGAGCAGAGTGGTGCCAATGAAGTGCTCTGCTGCAGAATCTTCCAGCATTCTCACAACCCTGGCTTAGAGCCTTCGGAGGCCGAAACCACCAGGGGCTCCAAGAATCAGACCAGCTTTGTTCCTAAACCATACTCCCAGGGATGGTGGGCAGAGTCCGGAAAACCTTTGTATTGCTTCCTTCTGATGAAACTCGGCACATAAATTCTGTCCCTGAGACCAGCACTGTGCTCTACCTTGGTTATCCAGGAGTGTGATCTGGTTCTGAGACTACAGTAGGTCTTGGGATGGCTATGACTGACTTCAGGAGATATCACCTACTACCCTCTGCCACCTGCAGAGGATACCAGGCTCCTGGCCTGGGATTAAAGGGCGATCTGTCCCATAGGGCAGTGGGTAAAACCACAGGAAAGATTGGAAGAGTCAGGCAGGGATAGAACTAGATCTGGAAGGAAACTGAGGGGGCGTCTGGGAATGGCGAGAGCAGGAGCACATGGTTCTGAGAAAGGAGCCCTGCCTTGATTCCTGCCAATGGTGGGTGCAGTCAGCAAAGGTGCCCTTGAGCAGAAAAGTCTCAGAGTTGGCTGAGCAGTTGGGCAATGGGTGGCAGTCA
The DNA here is from genome assembly GCA_004024765.1 of Zapus hudsonius. Classification (NCBI taxonomy): domain Eukaryota; kingdom Metazoa; phylum Chordata; class Mammalia; order Rodentia; family Dipodidae; genus Zapus; species Zapus hudsonius. The sequence continues at coordinate 38,712 of PVHP010004918.1, forward strand.
TTCTCAGGCTCCATCAGGATAGGTCTGGCCCTGTTCTCTCAACACAGTGTGCAGCCCCTGCTGTAGTGGCATGGAAGCCCCGAGGCACTGAGCCTACATGCAAAGAAGAGCGAAAGTCAAGGATACACATTGCTCCCCAGCAGCAACGAACAGGGCTCCTGACCCCCTTGCTGAACCTGGGCCTTGGGAGCTGACTGCTCCACCCTGCTGGATGGGCACTTGCCTCCCTTTAGCTGGGCTACCAGTCATGGTGCCTCCCTGCTCAGGCCTAGGTCACTACTGGGTAGATAGGCTCTCCAGTGGGGCCCTCACTGGCCAGACATGGTACGAGGTTCCTGGTGGTCATCTGGAGTCCAGCCTGCTCTCTCCTCTCTCTCCTCTATCTCCTCTCCCTCTTCTCTTCTCCCTCCTCTCCTCTCCTTCTCCCTCTCCCTCTCCTCCCTCTCTCTCTTTTTCTTTCTCTCTCTCTCTCTGTCTCTCTCTCTCCATTTACTGGTCTTGGGGCCCTCCACCCACCCCAGGCTGGAGCTGTTTGTACATTGAGAAGTGGAGAGGCTTCAGAACCCAGCACCCAGGATGGGTCAAGAAAAGGAAAGCCACTTGTCCAGTGTGGGTGTGGGCTGGCTTGGGTCCTGCCCACCTGCCCTGTTATAGCTCAAATGGGAAGGGGGGCAGAGCCAGGCGTTGCTGTGGCAACCAAGCAGCAGCCATCCTCCCTGACCAACTGAAAAATCCATTATTTTTAGCCTCTCAGTTATGTTCAGATAAAATCCATGTACACAGACAAGTTGTCTGGCAAGATAACAGCCTGCCTCAAATTGCGGAGACTTCAAAAGGCAGTGGTGGACTGGACCGTGGGCCTAAGGAAGGCCTCTCTGGAGCCCAGAGCTTCTGGTGGCTCCAGGCTGCCCTGGATGAGGATGTGGGCTAAGAGGCTGAGTGACAGGAGTATTGGAATGTCCTGGTGGCACAGCACTTGTGGGCTGTGGTACTCTAGGGCACAGGACTGTGGGCAACCCCACAGTCGGATGCACGGATCTGTCCCAGGTTCTGCAACCTCCCCTTGGTTGGGAACCTACAGTGGACATCAAAGGTACTCTGGCCAGTCAGGGCAAGTACAGCTTACCACTCCATCTTGAGCCAGAACCTCCTCAGCACAATTGGGTCCAGGATAAGCAGAGGATGCTCTCCCCACCCTTAGGAACCCACCCTAGTCAGGTTCTGAGTCTCCTGAAGCCTCTGCCTGTCCAGTGTGGAGGTCCCAGATAGCTGGGCCCAGGAGGAGCCTAAATGAGAGTGTGGCTGCTGTTACCTCCCAGCCAGGAGGCTCTTAGAGCACAAAGTACATGTCACAGGGTGGAGGGAAAGAGGGAGGTCATGTTGGAGGCCCTGGTGTTCTGACCTTGAGGTTTTACTGCTTCCTAATCAGGGTAGAGGCAGGGCTCATGGGCCTGGGGGGGGGCAGGAGAAAGCAGAAGACCTTAGGCATGCTTCTGATTTCCTGAATTCATTTATGGGCCCCACTGCCCACCCACCACAGATGGTGGTTCTCGAAAACTCGAGGGTGGGGCTCACAGGCACTAGAAAGCCCAGCTTAGCCACCTCCATAGGGACAGATGCGAACCCGCAGTGGATGATCTGAACCCTAGCTCAGAAAGGAGCTTGTGAGCCACATAAACTACGCCTTATCCAATTCCTGAGTGCACACTGAGGACCCAACGGAGCAGTGAAAGGCTGTCCTGAAGGTACCACACACTGGACTTGAGGATGGTGACCATCAGAGCTGACAGGGCTGACGTGTGAGCCTACCTTGTCTTCTACTCGGTTCAAGCGGGCACCGATGGTGTTGCTGCTGCGGTCTTTGCTTTTTTCTATGGGGTTGAAGCACAAAGTCAGAGATGTGGGTTGTGGGGGTGGGAAGAACATAGGAGTCTGACTGGGGTCTGGGGAGCAGAGGTAAGGGGTATGTAGCTGGGAGGATGCTAAAAGGCTTGAACCTCCAAAGATGTCTTTTATTTCTTGTCCTTAAATATTTCTGCTTGTGTATGTGTGTGTGGTGTGCAAGCATGTGTGTGTGTGAACACACATACAAGTGTGTGTATGGAAGCCAAAGGTTGATGTTGGATGTGTACCTCAATAGGTCTCTACCTTATTTTTTTGAGACAGGGTCTCTCACTGAGCCTAGAGTTCACCGATTTTGGTTAGATGAACTACCCAGAAAACCCCAGGGATTTTTCTAGCTTTCCAGTGCTAATATTACAGCTATGCACCCTATCAGGCTTTTACATGGGTTCTGGGGATCCCAACTCAGGTCTTCATCCCTGTGCAGCAAGCATTTTACCCTCTGAGCCAGTCGCCTAGCCCTGAGGGTGTCTTTTAAAGCACCCTTGTAGCAAGGATGTCAGGGATGAGGGTAGGAAGGGCAGGTACCACAGTGGCAGTGTGGTTTCATCCATGATCTACACTCCCCCTACTAGCTCTGAGACCCCTGAGAGTCTGCCAGGCAGGCCAGGACACACCTTGCCCAATGGCTGCCTCACCTGACTCAGGACACTTGGGCTTAGCTCCAGGCCAAGATGTCTGCTGTACTGAGTGTCCACCCCCTTGTCACTGGACTGAGCCCAGGGAATATGCCTCTCCTGTTCTTTCCTGGTGTGGCTCAGCCTCAGGTCCTGAGGATATGAGGAACTCCATCAAGCCCAAGAACCAGCCCGCAGGGCCCCACCGTGTACTTCTGCATACTTGAGCCAGGAGCACTGGGATGGCTGCTCACCCCACCTAAGTCCCCACTCCAGGTCTTTCCATCACAGGAAACCATGTCCTCAGCCATGTCTCTATACCCAGAACCTGGCCAAAACACCCTAGAAGTCCATCATTTAAAGGGACCAAGTGGGTTTTCTCACAACCCGAATATCCCTAAATAAAGCTTGTCCATAGCTGTTTGGATTAGTGTGAGGTTTCCCTAACCCCCTCCAGCCTTCACATGAGAGGCTCCGGGCATCCCTGTGATGAAGAGGAGAAGCAGATGTGGGTGGAGCAACAAGGAGGTTCCCATGTGTGTTGTCCTGTCCTGGTGCCCAATGTAGACACCCACCTGAGATGGGGAGGAACAGTGACGGTTTTCCGATGGACTGGTCCAGCCTGGGTGGGAAGAAAGGGGCATCAGCTCACACATGGCCTGTGGTACCACATGGATGGGTTGATGTACCCAGTACTGCATACTCTACACCTGCCCACTTTGAAGATGCCTATGACTATCACTTCAACACTTGCCAAGGGGCACTGGAGACCCAGAGACCTATGCTCTTGAGAGAACCAGGTGCTTGTTTCTTCCTCCTTGGGTTGGGTGAGTGGTATCAACAATATGGACTATGCCCTGAATCCATGGCCTCGCCCATGGAAGGGACAAGTACATTTTCCCAACTGTGCCCTGTAACACACAGAGCTAGGTTCCCCGGCTACCCCACTATAGGAGTCCCGGTGGTCTAAGCCCAAGGACTACGCTGTTTCCATGGGCATAGGATCAACGCCAGAAGGTTGGTTTCCAATGGTTAGAGTCCCTAGCTCAGGCCCAGTCACAGGAGCCTTAAATGGAGAGCACCTGAAGGGTGGATCTCAGGAAGGATGCAGTGTTCCTCCCCTCCCTTGGCTTAGCCCAGGCTGGATCAGATATGGTCTACTATGAGACTTCCAGGGGCCTGTGTTCCCGAGCCCTCCTGTGCCCACCTTCTCTGCAGTTCTTTGATGCGCACCATGAGGTTGAGGTGGCCCTGGGAATACTGTTCGATGACATCTCGCACATCGTAGGGCTTCCGCGCTTGCTGCAGGCCAGAAAGACACACATCACTTTCTCCTGTAGGCTTAGCTTTAAATGAGGATGGTGATGGGGCAGGTCTGGCCCAGAGCATGCAGAGGAGATGATCCCTGGGAGGCTGGGTGGCCCTGGGCTGCCAGCTTGGCCTCTTTGAGCCTCAGTTTCCCATTCAATCAATAGCAGGACCACAGCCCCCCCCCCCAGAATTCCAGTCCTGGGTTACATAGTTCCTTGGGAAGAGCTTGTTCAGCAGGCCTAGCATGCATCCCTAAAGAGTCACCATCTCCCCAGGCCTGACTGACCTTTGATCTCTTACTGCTTCTCTGGGTGAAGAGGTGGTCTGCAATGCACTCTTTCAGATAGTCCTCAGTGCCACAAATAGCTGGCTTCAGTGGACAGCCTGGGCTTGTGGAGTGTGCTCTGGGTGGCAGACATCTGTTTGTGTTTCCAATTCAGAACTGGGGCCACGTGGGGCAAGGCAGGTGACCCCAGGGTATTTAGGCTTGGTGCTGCCCCTGAGCCCACAAATACAGCTCACAAACCATGGAGATGTGGGCAGCACTCCAGGTGCATCTGTGACCTTGTTCCCAAGGCCTCAGGGGGTCTTGCCCAGTGGGTAGCAGACAGATTGAAGAAGGTGTGACATCCTAACAAGCTTGCTTTCCCAGCAGCTAGCCAGAGCCTTGAGAGAACAGAGCACTCTCTCCTGAGGGGCCATGGGCAGAGTAGTTCAGGGCCCAGGGTGGGCTCTTCAGTACCACTTGGGGGGCACTCTTGAGCCCCTACACTGTTGGTAGGATCAGGGCTTAGTATGCTCATTTTACACATTTCCCACAATACAACCCTGGTGAAGGAAGGACCTGTCACTCCTGGGGCCACCATGGAGTAAGGTACAGGACAGGACCCTAGGCAGAGCCTTGGTCCTGTGTGTACTCAATTTTGTGACAGTCCTAAGACTGTACTTGGATATAGGTTAGTGATCATGTCCCAAGGTCTTAGTTACTCCTATGAAATGGGATACTGAGTCCCTTTTGTAACATGAGGGATCTTCCCTTCATTAAGACATGGATGCTAAAGGCTGATCCTTCTCCCTTCTGTGAGTCGGGATTCTAAGCCTTGTTCCTCTGTTCTGGAAGATGGGTTGATGAACTCTATTTGTTCTGACAGGGAAGGGGTGATCATCGAATAAGACAGCAGAGGAGAGAGATGATCAAGGATCTCTGAGCAAGCTTCTTGCTAAAGCCAGAGGTGGCTCTGGCTAAGTCCAGGGCCTGGGCCTGTCCTTAGCCTTGAGTCATGGAAGCCAGTCTCTTCTGGGCACAAAGGCTTTGTACCCAGTAAGGTGTGGGGTAAGTGGGGAGGAGGCAGAAACAGCAGTTGGGGCCAGGGCTCCAGGTAGTATTGGCTTGGACCTGGGTGTGCAAGGCCTTCATGCTGGCCTGGGAGCCTGAGAAGCTCTGTGTCATGTGTGTTAGGAGCCTTTGTAGACAAGTGTGATCAGGTGTGTGGTGGGAAAATGTGAGTTTACATGCCTGCAGGAGTGGGTATGGGGGACATAAGCAGGGTACAGCTTACAGCACAGTCAGTGATGCCCCACCAACATCCCCTGACCTATGTAAGGACTTATCTTAGGGCTTTAGTGTTTCCTGCCAGGCTAAAGGGCTTCTGTCAAGAATCTGCCTGGGGCCTGGCCTGAGAGATCATCTCAGCTTTTTCCCAAGGGTCAATGTCCTCTGGCAGGGGCTGGAGCCAGAGATGAGCCAAGATAATACCTCCTGTCCAGACTGACCAATGGAGGATGTGGGTGTTCAAGGCAAAATTGAAGAGCTAAGAGGCCCTGGCTCCCTCGGCCAGACACAGGGGCGGCTGACCAGGGGCTTATCGGTTAACAAGGCAGGCAGGCATGCATGCCTTGCAGCCAGGCTAATGGGGGCAGCTGGGAAGCAGGTGAGTGGATGGATGGCTGATACAGGACCCTGGGCCACTGAGGCAGCTTGGAGCCCTCGGAGCCCTCCCTCCTCACCCTGGAGGAGGCCAGTCCCCAACTGTCCCTGCATTTCCAGCAGTAGAGCCACCTCACAGAGGAGCCCCTTCCTCTTCTTGCTCAAAAGCCTCCATAGCCCACAAGACCTCTCTGCCATGTGGGCCCAGAACCCCGGAGAAGTAGAGATCAGGGATAAAGAGGTTCCTGGCCTGTTCTGGAAGCTTTCTGGGCCATTTTCAGGATCGTGGCTGTGTCCTGAGGCCTAGAAGAAAGTTCAAGGCTCTGGGCCTCTGTTCCCCAGTCTCCATCCATGCCATCAAGCAGGCGCCTGGTTTATGCCACAGTGACAAGGTGTGCATGGGCTACTGAGGTGACCTCTCACCTGAAGGGGACCTGTCTGGGAACCATGAGGGCTCCTATGCTCTGTTTGATGTCCAGACTCTGGAAGTGATTTGTCTGTCCAGCAGGTCTGGAGCTATTCCATGGGGGGCTGGTCCCACATTCAAAAAAAGGGCCACTCCATAGGCTAGGAACTGTCACACCCTCACAGATTCCTCCTGACCCTCTGCCTCACCAGTGACATTAGTAGTTTTAGCTACCTGGTTTCCCAGTGGGGGTGACATACCCCCATCCCTCCCTTTGCCCCTGGGAATGCACCGAGGGGGTTCTTTATGTACCTGGGAGGGTTTGTGCTACTGGAGGGGCTCCTCCTATCCTATACCCTTCCTTTGGCTCTCCCACAGCCAGGGTAGGGAGTGGGCTCTGTGGAGGGGAAGGACAGAGCTCTCAAGTGCCACCTGCATAGGATCTTCAGATCCTTCCAGGGCACTTCCAGATGCCTCCAGGCTCCTTTATTCCTTTGACAATGGAAAGTCCCTAGCCCCGAGGAAGCTTGGGTGTAACTTGGTCCACTTGAACCATTAAAGTTACCAGGAGGTACCAGGCACTATTAACTATGTATACCATCCCTAAAGGGTGGTTGTGTTCAGAGTGAGGAGCCAGAAGATGGCTCAGGGGCTGCATTCGGGGGCTAGAATAGTCATGACCGAGCTGAGGGCTGCAGTGTGTGACACCTATGTTCCCCTGGGTTCCTGTCCCAATACAGATGGGAATGATCTTGCCCAAGATACCCAGAATCCTCCTCCACACTCCACACAGTCAAGAGGCTGTTGTTTTGGCTGTTGAAGGACAGGGTCTATGCAAGAGAACTGTGAGACTCTGTGTCAATCCCATGGCCTAGTATGGAAGGTATGGCCAGTAGTTAAGACTCAGGGCCACCACTGGGGCCAGAGGGACTCAGGTCACTTCAGGCTTCTCTGTCTGACAATGATAACCTTCTGGAAAGAGAATGCCCCACTCCTTGCTGCTTCTAACTTACATGTTCTCACAGTGAGAACTAAGGCTCCACCCTCCCCACAGCCTCATCCAAGGATTGTCCCCACAGCAGAGGAAGAGCCTAGCTTTCCGGTGTATGGCATTCTTTGGGGGCGGGGACTGGTCTTGGGGCCCACTCTGGGAGGGGTGTTGACAGCTAATGGATCCCAGAGCTGCAGCTCTGCCAGCCCAGGGGACCTTTATCTACTGAACCCATGGAGGGAAGAAGAACAGAAAGCAAGAACTCTTAGGAGCTGAGGGCAAGTGTCACTTATTTCCTGCTTTGGGTCACTCTGATATTGCCAGTCTGACATTAATACAACTTTGTGAGACCCACAGGCTTCTCCTACTTAGTGAGGATGAAGGGCTCAGGGGTCCCTGGGCCAGGGCTGAGGAACTGTGTCTGTGGAAGGGCTTGCTATGCTGGGTAGTATGGGGGGGGGGGTCCTAGGAATGATACTGGCACTGTTACGGTCCATCTGAGGGTGAACAATGAATCCAGATAGCTCTTACTGGACAGCAGTAGGTAGAGGCCTCCACAGTTTCTGCTGTGGTAGCCGAGAGCCAAGAAGGACGTGTGCTGCCACAGGGTTGCTTGGGGCCAGCTGAGCCCAGGACCCTGGACACTGAGCTCACCTGGAATTTCTTCTTGGCCACGAAGTACTGCATGCGTCTGATGACCTTGATGGTGGCCCGATGGTGTTCCCGAAGCCTGTAATAGAAGAAGGAGAGCCGAGTGTGAGAGGTGTCCATGTTGGTTATCACATGTCAGAGGTACTTCTACTGCACATGGATGGACCCTCCAGACATAGGGAGAATGGTCCATCCCAGGCCACGTAGAGTGTTCAAGCCTGTTCTGGTGGAGGCTTCAGGGAGGTTGGAGACAAAGGGCTTCTAAAGGGGGAAAAGGTTTGCCTCACCTACTTGGTGGGGAGGGACCCTTTCCCTACTTGTCACATAGAAGTGAGATGGAGTCAGGACCCTTAGTTTGCCAAGGCTGTGACTCTTATATCATGGTGGAGTCAGGGAAACCTGTCTTACCCATGTTCCCTGACTTTACCAAGAGCTTGCCTGGGGAGATAGGGGTGGCAGGCCACGTTAACGAGGGGCGCTCTGCTCATAACACTTTATTGGTTTGCCTCTACAGCCCCTTCTAGAAATGAAGGGTCTTGCTAGGCATGGTGGCACACGCCTTTAATCCCAGCACTCGGGAGGCAGAGGTAGGAGGATCGCAGTGAGTTCACGGCCACCCTGAGACTACATAGTGAATTCCAGGTCAGCCTGGACTAGAGCGAGACCCTACCTCGAAAAACCAAGAAACGAAGGGTCTTTGAGAAACATCACTGAAAAAGGAAGCGTGAGCTATAGAAAAGACCAGAATTGGGCTTGAGAGGTAGATCAGTGGTTAAGACACTTGTCTCCAGTGCCTAAGGCCCAGGGTTCAATTCCCCAGGACCCACATAAGCCAGACCCACAAGGTGGTGGCCCTGGTTCTCTCTCTCTCTCTCTCTCTGCTTGAAAATGAATAAATAAAATATTTTAGAAAAAAAAAAAGAAAAGAAAAGACCGGAATACATCAGGGCCACAGAGAAACCATGAGAGTCTTCTGCCCACGACATGTGCATCTTATTAGCTTTCCTGCTGAAAACTCCTGTTCGAACTGGAGTAAAGCATATCAAAAGCAAACAGAGGCTGGAAGGTCTTGGAGAAGATGGGCTCAGCAAGCAAGGAGGCAGTTCGAAGCCAGTCCACCCTCCAATCTGTACTTCCTCCTCAGAGCAGTGAGCGAAAGAAATGTCACTTCCAGGTGGGACCCTGGGCCTCCCAGGGTTGGGAGGAAGAAAGTGGAACCTAAGTTATAAAGACCCCAGGACATGATAGGGATACAAAGGGATCAAGCCCCCTTCCACACAGTTCCCCTGGGAGAGGTTATGGGGTCCCCAGCTGCGTGTGTGGGTAAAAGGGAAACCCAGAGCGGTGGCAGCTGTTAGGAGGGTGAAAAGTGAATCCTACAGTTTCATGTCTGTGTGGACAGTAACCTTGGGGTTCAGACCCACCTAGGATGGACCCCAGGAAACACTCCAAGTTTTCTATTGAGAGTCCCCTGTAACCCCACTGACACCCCCAGGTTCCTTCTTCACACTAGAATCATCTGAAGAAAGAGATGACAGGCCTCTGATTCCCGCCACCCCCTGAAAAGCAAGGGAAAAACAGACCCCAGATAGAGATCTGCAGGCGTGGTGCATTCTGTAGTCTTAACCGCTTGAGGCTCCTCACCTTAGGAGATAGAGTTGTTTTCCCACTACTTGAATTAGAGCGACCTTTGACTGAACAGTGTGACTATGAGAATGCTGAGGAGTTCACTGTGTGCAGGATGCATGTGTTTAGAATGTGGCCTTGGGTACAAGCCTGGCCTCTCTGGCTGGAGAGGCCACAGGGAGGAGAAGGGCCCAAGTATAGACATCTGACTGAAGCCATTTTGAACCACCTTGCCCTGAGTAAGTTGTCAAGGACTGGAGCTGCCTGAACCATCTGAAGCTCAGCCACAGAATCATCTTAGAACCAAGACCAAGTCCTGACCCACAGAACTATAAGCAAAAAAAAAAAATGGTTAAGTTGCTAAATTTAGCTGTGATTTGCTGTGTAGTAATAGAGAGCTGATAAAGTAATTAGCTACTTAAAATCATCACAGCTACTGGAGAGACAGAGGCAGGAGGATCTCAAGTTCAAGCCCTGCCTGGGCTGCACAGTGAATTCAAGGCTATCTTGAGCAACTTAGAGAAAATTAAAAAGTAGGCTGGGTGTGCATGCCTTTAATCCCAGTGCTTGGGAGGCAGAGGGTAGGAGGATCACTGTCAGTTTGAGGTTGGCCAGGGACTATGGAATGAGATCTAGGTCAGCCTGAGCTAGAGCGAGACACTATCTTGAAAAGCCAAAAATAAATCAATAAATAAAAATAAAAATGGCACCGAAGATGTCGTTCAATTAGACGTTGCTTGTTTTCTATGCACAAGGCCCCAGGTTTAACTCCCAACAGTGAATAAATGAATCATTGAATGAATGAATGAGGACTGGAAAATGGAGGACTGTGCTATGACTCTTCCACAACACATGGCTCTAGGAAGCAGAGGCAGAAGACCCATGGCTAGGTTGGTGTACGATGCTGCCTGTAATTGCCTGTGACTTCTAATGACTTGGAGAGGGGAGGATGTGAACAATCATGGCTGAAGGGCAGACTGGGGCAGGCTACAGACAGAGGAACATCCTTGGTCTTTCTCCCTTTAAGAATTTGAGTCTAGGGCTGGAGAAATGGCTCAGCGGTTAAGGCACTTGCCTCCAGTGCCTAAGGGCCCAGGTTCAGTTCCCCAGGACCCACATATGCCAGACCCACAAGGTGGTGGCCCTGGTGCATTTTGTCTCTCTGTCTTTCTCTCTCTGTGTATCTCTCTGCTTGAAAATGAATAAATAAAATATTTTTTTAAAAAAGAATTTGAGTCTAGTCTCTCTTGTTGGGTCATCCTGGGCAGTGTGAGCTGATTTGGGCATGCTCTGTGGTCCTAGGATGGGCTGACCTCTGAATGCTGTAGCATAGAACTTGGGGAGTAGTTTTGACATGTGCTTGCTTTTAAGTATTTGAGGTTAGCTTTTTCTCTGACTCCTTTCCTCTTGCCAATATTCCTCTATCAGCTTGCCACTTCTGCCAGTGAGTCTTGGTTGGTACATTTCCACAAGGCAAGCTGGCTCTCGAGTACTATTTCTGACCTCCTCTTCTCACAAAGGGCTCTTGTTTGCATCAGGCACTTCTTGCCTTCTGAGAAAGCATTTACGAGTGATGTAAAGCTGAGATGGCTCATCAGTTAAGGCACTTCACTGCAAAGCCTAACTACCTGGGCTCTATTCCCCAGTGTGCACATACAGCTAAATGCACAAAGTGGCAAATCTATCTGGAGTTCGTTTGTAGCAGCTAGAAGACTCTCTCTCTCTCTCTCTCTCAAAAAAAGAATTTGAGTCTATTTCTACCACAATGGAAGGGGACTATATGTTCTGAGCTTCAGCCCCCAAAGCCCATCTCAGTTAAACTTGTCTTCTTAGAATGCTGCTGCCTCCTGGATAAGTCCGAGTGAGCCTGATGGCAAAGCCATGTGACAGAGAACTGAGGCTGGGAGGATGGCTGAGGGCTAAGACTGCTCAGCCACCATGTGAGAGTTCTTCCCCCAGGATCCTGCTGAGCTGAGCAGCCCAAAGGTCTGGCCCAAGACTCACAGACAAATAGATGAGTGTGGTTTTTATCAGAGATTGTAGATGAGAAGTCAAAGATAACTATGATAAGTAGGCCCAAGAGAATGCATGGAAAAAATGAGGACGCTCATCAGAAAAATGAAAGCTATCTCGGAGAGATGGCTTAGCAGTTAAGACATTTGTCTACAAAGCAGAAGGACCCCAGTTTGAGTCCCCAGTACTTATGTAAAGCCAGATGCACATGGTGGCACATGTTTCTGGGAGTTCGTTTGCAGTGGCTGGAGGCCCTGTTGTGCCCATTCTCTCTCTCAAATAAATAAATAAATAAATAAATAAATAAATAAATAGTGAAAGCTATCTCCAAATAGTGAAAAAGAAGCTATGAAAGCCAGGCATGGTGGCACACACCTATAATCACAGTACTTGGATGGCAGAAGCTGGAGGGTCAGGAGTTCAAGGTTATTTATACTCAGCTATATAGTGAGTTCGAGAACAGTCTGGGCTGCATAAGATCCTGTCTCAAACCTCCTTTTTTATAAGTAAAGAAATTCTGGAGCAGAAAGGGAAAACATGGAAAATAAGGATGAAACAAGAAGGCTAGTGAGATGGGTCAGTGTTTAAAGGTGCTTGCTTGCAAAGCTTGTCAGCCTGGGTTTGAGTCCCTACTACCTATGTAGAGTCAGATGCACAAAGTGGTGCATGCATCTGGAGTTTGTCTGCAGCGACAGGGGGCCCTGATATACTCATGCTCTCTTTCTCTGCCTTGGTCTGTCTCATAAATAAATAAATAAATAAATAAATATTTTAAAATAAGAATGTAACAGGAAGATCTGACAAGAGGCAATGTGATAGGAATGCTTCTGAAGAGGAAGAAAATGGACAGTTTGAAGCATGGAGATAAAACTGGATTAAAGAAAGACACATAAAAGAGGTGGGAAAAGAAGATAGTAGATTGTATACACTGTAAGTGAATCAATAATCCAATTAAAGGATCAAGAGAGTTAGATAGGAATTTGGGTGTGGTGGCTCACGCCTTTAATCCCAGCACTCGGGAGGCAGAGGTAGGAGGATTGCCTTGAGTTCGAGGCCAGCCTGAGACTACATAGTGAATTCCAGATCAGCCTGGACTAGAGTGAGACCCTATCTTGAAAAACATAACAAAAAACAAAACAAAACAAAAAAGCCAAACCAAAGAAAAAAAAATCAAAGAAAAGATACTCAGATATGATTAAAAATAACTGTAGAAATCCACTTTAATAGATAATAATCCAAAAGATTGATAAGCAAAAGATGGAAAAATATGTATCATAGTGTAGTCAAATAAAAATGGATATAGGCAAACTTACAGAGAAAAAGAGTATTTCATAATTATGAAAGTATTAATTCAGCAGGAAGAGATCAATTCTAAATCTGTAGGCACCTAAAAACACAACTTTAAAATACATAAAGCTGACTGGAGGAACAAAAAGGGAAAAGAAAATCCCAACTATGGTGAGAGACTTGAACTCATCACATCAGCGAGGAACAGAGAACAGGTCAATGCGCCAACAGAAAGACCAAGTGAGGAAGCCCAGACGCAATCTGCCCTGACATACAGAAAGCACTGCCCTCACAATAGTGGACCACAGAAGTTTTCCAAACACACATGGGGGTATTTATCAAGATACCAAATTCAAGGCTTTACAAAAAAAAAATTCCAACGAATTTCAAAAATCTTAAATCATGTTTACTTTATTCTCTGACCACAGTGAAATTAAACTACAAGTCAAGAAATACAACTAGGAAATCCCCAAGTGTTTTGGAAATTAAACAATGTAAGTAACTCAAGGGTCAAAAATCTTAGATGAATGAGAAAATAGTTTTAACTAAATAATAATAAAATGTATCAAAAATTATAGCTAAACTGGGAGTCATGACACATACCTATAATCCTAGCACTCAGGAACTGGGGCTGAAAGATCATGAATTTGACTCCAATCTAGACTCCTTAATAAGAACTTGTCTCCAAAAAAAGATAAAATTATAGTTCAAGGTCTGGGGAGATGGTTCAGTTAGGAAAGTGCTTCCTTGGCAAATGTGAAGAACTGAATTTGACCCCCCCCAGAATCCACATAAAAATTCTGGGCATGGTAGTTCACACTTGCCATTCCTGGATGGGGGAGGCAGAGGCAGGAGGATTCCTAGGACTTTCTGCCCAGCAGTCTAGCCTACTTGGTAAGTTCCAGGCCAATGAGAGACACTTACTCAAAAAAGGTGGCTAGGGGCTGAGTGGATGGTTTAGTTGGTAAATTGTCTGTTGTACAAGCACGAGGAACTGAGATCAAATCCCCAGCACCCACGTTAATGCCACACAGGTATGGCACCCACCTGTAATCCCAGGGCTTGGGAGGCTGAGACAGGAAGATCCTTGGGGCAACCTGGATAGTTAGTCTAGCTTAATTGGTAAGCTCTAGGTCCGAGTGATAGACCCTGTCACCTAAATAAGGTGGAGAACGATTGAGGAAGACATCTGAGGTCAACCTTTGAGCTCCACACACACGAGCCCAGACTAATACAAACTTACACACACATATGCATACAAAAAATAGGTTCTTGACATTCTTTGGGATGATGCATGAAGTTGCCCTTTGGCCTCCACATGTATTTACATGCATGTTCACCCAAACACACGCAAACATGCAAATGCACACATAATACAAAAAATAGTTAAAGCAAGTATTTGAGGAATAGAGGAAAACATGTAGCCTGAAGTGCACTTACTAGAGGAAAGGCTGAAATCCATCTCAAGAAGTTATTTTTTTATTTTTTTAAAACCACAATCAAACTTAAGCCCAAAGGAAGTAGAAGGAAACAAATAATAAAGATAAGGCCATAAGCCGATGAAATAAAAAATGAACATTACATTAGAGAAAATCAACAAAGCTAGCATTTGGCTTTCCGAAGAGACTAATAAAATTGATAAGACTTTTAGCAGGATGGATGGAATGGGGTGAAGGGGATCACAAATCACCCATGTCAGGAGTTAAAATTTGAATGTCACTATGGATCTAGAGTTATTAAAAATCTACTCTGAGGATAATATGAACAAAATGATCTTTGATAATTTAGATAAAATAGATTAATCCATCTTGAAGCACACATGTATAGAACACAAAAGGGATAAATACAAATAGCCCATTTTTAATTAAATTAAACTTGGAATTTTAATGATCTTGCCACAAAGAAAACTAACCTGGATGAACTCTCCCAGACATGTAAGGGAGAAACAAGTGTGTGCCAATATCAGAGGATTGTTATGAGGCTGTACAACCTGGATGCTAGAATTTGACAAGGATGTTTCCAGAAAGAAAAGCCATGGGCCATGCCTTTCATGAACTTGAGGGCAGATGCTCCAAACACAGCAGTAAGCTGGTTCAGTGCTCAGAACTGGACGTGGGACCAGTGAGGCTTAATGCAGTCATGCAAGGCTGGTTTAACATCTGACAATCAGTCAGCAGAACTCACCACATAACAGAGAAAGCGAAAACATATAATCAGCTCAAAAGATGCAGAAAAGCACTTGACAAAATTCAAGCCCAGTCCTAATTAAAAACAAAGCTCATACCAAATTAGGAATACAAGGAAATGCTTTGTGTGCGTAGGTGTGTGTGTGTGCGCGCGTGCGCGTGCACTTGAGCACACTTACGTTTTACATACAAAGAAAATTCAAACACCCACACTCTAAGCTCACATGGTGCTTAATGCAAAAGTATTATTCACTTTGCTCTGAGACAGGGCGGCTCACATCTGTAATCTGAGGAAGGAGGATTACAAGTTTGAGGCCAGTCTAGTTTTATTAAAGGATGAAAAACAACAATCAATTATATTTCTAAAAATATTATTTATTTATTTATTTTCGTGAGAGGGAGGGGTGGGGGAGAGGGAGAAACGAAGCAATGCCAGGGCCTCTTGTTGCTGCAAATAAACTCTAGACACAGGAGCCACTTTGTGTGTCTGGTTCAATTTCCCATGGGTACTTGGGAATTGAACCCAGGCTGGCAGGCTTCGCAAGCAAACGCCTTTAACCACTGAGCAATCTCCCCAGCCCTCACTTATCTTTTTACCTACTAGCCACAAATAAGGAGAATACAAAACCAAGATAGCAACTATAATAGCATCAAACACAATAAATTGGCCTGGGGAGATGGCTCAGTGGGTACAAATGCTTGCTGCTTGTTGCACAAGGATGAGGGCCTGAGAGGGCCTGAGACCTCAGTCCAATCTCTAGTGCCCATGTAGACAGCTAAGTGTGGCTCTGTGTGCCTGGTAAGCCCAGTCTTATGGGGAGCAGAGACTGAAGACTTGCTGGGACTCTCTGGTCAGCCACTCTGATTGCAAACAGCAGCTTTCAGTTCAGCGAGAGACTCAAGGATGAGAGATGGTAGGAGGACACCCAATGCTCTCTCATCTGGCCTCTCCGCATGCACTGGGCATGTGTATCTTCACATATACATCCATAGACCACATCACACATACTACACACACATGCAAAAAAAAAATCCCAAGAAATCTATTTAAAGATGAACAAGATGTCTATACAGAAAAGCTCTGAACATTAGGGAGAGAAATTTCAGATGACTTGAATTCATGGGGGGGAGGATATAATATGTTAATGGCTGAGATAACACAATATCTATTAGATGATTTCCCCCAAATTATCATATTCCAGTCTCTTTCAGAGTACTTTTATTATTTTTTTTTCTTTTGGGAGTGAACATACCACTTCTCAAATACTTATGAAATGTCGGTACCGCCCATTGCCATGGTCGTTTTGAAGAATAGCAACAAAGCTGGAAGACTTACACAACCAGAGTTCAAATGTCACAGTGGAATGGGGTGTGGTTAGTGAAAGACTGCTTTCCTGGTATGCATGAGCCCTGGGTTCCATTCCTAGTACCACACAAAGAAGTCACAGGAAGTTGCATGGTTAGTAGAGAGAGCTGCTGGCCAGCGGGTATGGGGCAGGACAATGGGACAGAGTAGAACCTTCCAGATGCACGGACACACACATGGCCACTAGGCTTATAACCTATGCACTGTTTCAACAGATGTGTTCAAACTATGTGGACACCCGTAGGAAGCAATAGGATCAGTGATTCCTCCTACACACTGGCTTCAAGGTTAGTCCATGTCAGCACCTAAACAGGAAGGTGGTGCCAATCAGGCCTGAGGATAATCACAGAATACCTGCACAGCCCTGGGCTCGGCCAAGGTTTTCTTCAGGAACTCTAGGGTACTTGAGCTATAAAGAGAAAAAATGTCCAACAAACCTGGAGCTCCAAGATTCCTCCTCTGGTCTCATGAACCAATCTCTCTGGTCTATTTCCATCAGAGTGGGGCTTCACAGGTGCCTCTCTTGCCTCAACCCCTGCCAGCAATGACTTGTGGAGTTTGGGTATCTTTAGCCACAGCCAAAGTAGCCATCAACTTGAACCTTACATTTTTTTCTTTACTCTTTCTTTTTCTGATTTTACTAAATCTGCATGTATCCCCAGAAGATGTGCATTCTTTTATTTTGGTAAGCTGGGCATGGTGGCCAATGCCTATAATCCCAACATTCTGTAAACTGAGGTAGGAAGGATCACTGTGAGTTTGAGGCCAGCCTGGGATACACAGTGAGTTCCAGGCCAGCTTAGACTATAGAGTGAGACCTTGTCTCAAAAAACAAATAAGAAAACACAATAAAAGGTAATAAGCTCTTTCTTGGTATTATTTTTTCAAGAGACATTCACTTGGTTGTTGGTCACGAGCTGTCACCTTTGTTGGTATAAAGTTCTCATGTCTATGATCATGAACTCTCCCTCAAGGGTGGTAACATCAGGCCCCAATGCTGTGAGGGTAAATGGGGCTGTCACACACTGACTGGCCTCCTTTTCCTCTTGGTGCTGGGAGCAGTCTGGTGGTTAAACACAGTTTCAGGGTATAGCACAGCAGTTCCACTCCTGGGTATATGTCTTTAAGAGAAATGGAAACATACATTCACATAAGAGTGTTCAGAGGAGGTGGGAGCAGCCCCAATGTTCCCCGGTTGATGGATCGAAATACAAACATGATCTTTCAATGCAGTGGAAGGTTACTGAGCCACACAAAGGAAGAAGTGCTGATATATCACAGCATGGATGAACCCAGAGGACATTAAAGTAAGTAAAAGAAACCAGTCACAAAGAACCCCATAATAGAGGGCTCAGTGGATAAAGTGCTTGCTTTTCAAGCATGAGGGGTTTGAGACCCAGAACCCATATAAAAATATTGAGCATGGTGATATATACCTATAATCTCAGGGCTGGGGAAGTAGAGACAGACAGATCCCTGGGGCTTGCTGACCAGCCAGTCTAGCCTAACTGGTGAGCTCCAAGCCAGTAAGACACTGTCTGACAAAGAGGTAGATGGTGTTTCTAAGGATGACACCTAAGTTTCACATGCCCATACAGTTTTCTTTTTTTGCATACCCACTAAAAAAAACAACCCTCAAAGAACCCTATACCATATGATTCCTGTTATATAAAGTGTTCAGAACAGGTGACTCCATAGGACCAAGGATATATTAGTGGTTCTCTAGGGCTGGGAGGATGGGAGTGACTGTTGATGGATGCAAGGCGGCTGTTGAGGGTGAGATAAGAATGCCCTATGGTTGACAGTTTTGTACCTGAACAGTGTTGTGACTATGCTAGCATGTTCACTGAGGAAGATACTACCACCTCTGGCTCCAGAGTGCTCGCCTTGAGAGACAATGGGTAAGCCCTGGAGGGTTGACTAGGGACTCACGCTGGCCACCTCAGGAAGCTGGTCACATTCTCTCCCCAGCAGGTACAACAGCCTAGCCTCACCTCACTCATCCCATTGCTAGAGTATGGCTCACTGGGAGTACCTTTCAAAGGACAAATCACAGCTCCTGTGACCCACCCCCCACTGCAAACCTTTCTGTAGCTCCCTACCACATCACGTGACACCCACATTGTCAGTGAAAGGAACAGGACAGTGAGCCTTGGCTCTGGGGAGGGTCTGAGTGAATACACTTCCTCTGTTGTGTCTCACATGCAGCACGAATGACACATGCATGGTTCCTGTGTCTGTGTCAGATTGTTTACATATCAGCTATGGATGTGAACCACCCTGCCCTGGACCCCCGCCCAGGCCATAGCAGGCATTCTTGGTTGGCACTAACATTCTACAGGATCTTGGGTCAGGTGGTTGTGATGCATCCAGCAAAGGTTACCCACTTCAATTGTCCCAGAGCCAAAGAAACAGCTCTGTTTCCCAAGAATCAAGACATCTAGGCCTGAATGTCTGTGCCCCTTTTAAAGCCCACATGCTGACACCTCACCCCACCCCAAGGAGACGGTAGAGGGACCTTTGGGAAGACATTAGGCTATGTAAATGGAGTTTGTGCTATTCTAACAGAGGCCTGAAGGAGTGTGGTTGCCCCTTTCCACGCTTCTGTCACCTGCCATGGGAGGACACACAGAAGATCCTGTCTACAATGTCAACAGAGCCCTCACCAGACACCAAATCTTTCCAAATATTTGATTCTCAGAAGTGCATACAGTATATCTTCAGTGTTAGTAAACTGCCCAGTCTCTGGTATTTTTTGTCCCAGCTGTATAGATGGACTAGACAGAAGTTGGCCCCGAGAACGGGGTGCTATTGAGGAGAATGTCTAAAGAAGTAGAAACAGCTCTGGAACGGGGTGACAGGCAGGAGCCAGAAGGGTTCAGAAGCCATGGAGATAGCTTAAAGTGTCTGGTGGACTCAGAAGAAGAAAGTGGCAGAGACAGTTTTAGTCTTTCTGGGGATAGGAAAGAGATATAATGGGGATGGGGACAGGAAGGGACATTCTGATGAGGTCTCAAAGAAATGAGGAGCCACAAAGGAGCAAAGAATGTGGTAGAATCATGACACGCTTTCTTAGGCTTGGCACAGGGCGGAACTTCCAAGTGATGAGCTAGGATGTCTCTAAAATGTCAAAGGTGCCACAAGGCTTCTCTTGATGGTTTATGAGATGGTGCAAGAGGAGAGAAGTGAGTTGCAGATGGAATGTTTAGTCACACGGGAAGGAAAATGCAACGGGTTTAGATAATTCTCAGTTTGTAAAGAATACAAAGGGTTAGGCATGGTGGTGCACAATTATGATCCCTTACTTGCGAAGCTGAGGCAGGAGGATTTGGCAAAGAGTTCAAAGCCAACCTAGCTACATAGTAAGACCCTGCCTCAAAATAAACAAGTAAAAAGAAAAGATTAAAAAAGCACGTTCAACAGAAAGTAGGAAGAGAGAAGGTTATAACTTAGCATGATGGTGGGAAGGCCGATGCTATTTAAGACAATGGCAGAAAGACCGTACAGTGGGCATTTCAGGGACCTCCAAGGCTACCCTGTACCTTATGGGCAGTGAATCCACCAGGGTTTTGGAAAGAGAAACATCCCTGAGCTCTGGTTCAGGCCCTTTGGGCTGCCCCAGCTGTGCCTCCCCTGGACCAGGTGAGGTGTAAGCATAGGGGACCCCCACTTCAGAAGGCGCAGGTAACAGTCTTCAAACAAACAAACAAACAAACAAACAAACAAAAACAAACAGGAGGAAGGAGGAGAATGTGTTGTGTGGCTGGAGGGAGGAGACCTGGATGAGTGGTTGTAGAAATAAGCCCTCAGTCCCTCCCCAAGACGATCCAGTGCCCAGGCTAAGCCTCGTGTTAACGAGGCTGTTCCCATAAGGTGGGGGGTGGGCTAGGGATGGCTGAGGTGCTCACTTTGGTTATTGCTCAGCTCACCCCTCCCTTTGCCAGTGGAGACCCCCATCCCAGGGCCTGGGTCCTCTCCCAAAGGGAACATCTATTCCTTGAGAGCCTGAGGTTTCCTCAGGGAAGCATGGGTAAGAAAACTCCAAACCCACGCCATGCCAGGCCTCAGCTGCTTCCAGTAAATTCCTTGACCTTTGGGAGCCTCAGAAGCTAGAGGGCCCTGAAAGGAAAGAGTAAATGAAGTTTTCATCTTGACAGGGAGGTGACCTGCCAGGGGGGAGCAGCACCCAGGACAGTAGAAATGCCCCATGGTAGCTCCCACAGGATTCACCTCGAAGGCTCTGGCCTCACTGGGGTGCAGGGGGTGCCGGTGTCCTAAGGTGACAGACGGGCCTGAAAGTCTAAAGTGACCTGGACAGAGCTGCAGGGTGGAGGCGGGCAGAGAAACACATCTTTGTCGGGCTTTGTCCCTGGAGGGGCTGGCGCACAGAGGTAAAACGCTGGCGAGGTTGGGGTGTAAGCAGGCACTGGGGAGGACCCCATTTAAATCCTGGGGAGATTATGAGGACATTTGTTGCAGGCTGTCAGCCCTCATTAAGTTAATGGAACTGGCGAGTTGGCTGGCTTCCAGCATGCCGGAGAAAGAAAACAAGAAAAGCGTTTTCAGCAAAAGAGCCAGGAGATCTCGTTTCGCTCTGCGGCCCCGGGAGATTAGGGGCCATCAGTAATGGCCTCGCTGAAATGACTTATTGGGAACTTGTTGATTAAAACAAGGGAGAGAAAACCCCTAATGTCTAAGGAAGAATTACATGGCTTTCTTACTGGCCTTCGTCTAGAAAAGTGGTTTTAGAGTTTCCTTGTGAACCACACAGCAACCTGGGCCCAGGCAGGGTCTTTGTGGCCACTTGGGTTACAGGCAGCATGGGAAAAGAATTAAATTGGGGAGATTCCTCACATACTCAGGGGATGGAGTCCCTGGGGAGGAACCTAAGGACTCAAGAGCCAGTCCTTTTCTGCCCTAGGGCATGCACCCCCTGAGGCGATGAGGGACTGGTCAAACCAGGACCCCTGGCCTGGCCTGTCTGGGTAGGACAGAAACTCCAGGGGTATCTACTTCATTGTTCTCATGACAGGATCGAGTACCAGTCCCCTCTGGGACACTTGGCTAAGTGTCTGACTGACCTCCCCAACAGATTCTTCCTATAAGATCTTCAGGTGACCAATTTTCAAAGGCTTGGCCCTGGGCCGAAGGTCCATTTTCCTTGGTATACATGGTATTCCTCAACCTCCCCAGCATTAACCTGACTGCTAGAATCATCATGCCTTGGGGGAGGGGGCATTGCAGGTCCACGCTGCCCCTGGCTTCCGGTAAGAAACTCTGAGCTCTGCAGCCCCCCTTTTGCCTGGGCTCCCTCCCCAATCTCTCACCCTGTTTTCCATGCATTTACAGGACATAGTTCTGGCACCACTGTGTTCCAGCCTCTGTGCTTTTTAAACACATTTAACTGCTCTCTGTCTTCCTGCTTGTACAAATAAGGACAGAGGCCAGAGAGGCTCAGATACTGGCCTCAGGTCATACAGCCTGGGAGGGGCAGAAAGACCTGCTTTCAGAGCTCCTGTCCCCAGTTGAGCTGGTTGCCCAGCTTTGCCTCCGGCTGCTCCAGTGCTCTGGGCCAGGTCTTCCCAGCGTCCCTCATTTCCCAGGGACCCCCTACTCTTGCCCCCATGAACCCTTCCTCACAGAATCTGAACCCACTTCCAGGCCTGGCCAGCAGATCCCATCCTGGTGCCACTCTGGAAATCACAGCAATCCATAGTTCCTACCCGTAGGTGTTGATAGGATGAACACCCAAATGGTATGAAGGAGTTAGACTGGAGGTCTGTGACACTGGTCTGGGATGGAGCCTCCTTCCCCACCCCTGCCGAAGCCCCAGTACGAATGGAGGCCACTTGAACCCCAAGAACAGCAGTGGGAGTTTTCTTGGCTACCTTGCCTAACTCCCAATACATCCTAAATAGCTCCTGCCTCCACACGATGGTCCAAGAGCCACCCTTCAGTTGAGGTCAGAATCAAGAATAAATGGGATTACCTGCAGACAGGGGAGATGAGTCTCCCAGGGGTGGAGGGCTACTTCTGCGCTTAGATACCATACAAGGGGGCAAGGACACTGGCCCACAGTGTCTCAACTTGCCTTGTCAGATCACAGCCTCTAAAATCTTGGTAAAGTTGAGGAAAACCTAGCCTGTTTCTCTCACATAGAAATCCCTGAGGCGTGCACGCGCACATACACACACACACACACACACACACACACACACACACAGAGAGAGAGAGAGAGAGAGAGAGAGAGAGAGAGAGAGAGAGAGAGAGAGAGAGAGAGAGAGAGAGAGAGAGAGAAAGAGCCAGCCTGCCAGCCTCTGAGGTCCGATGGAGCCCTGGGGGAAGTAAGGATCCTTAGTGTGAGCTCTGGCTGGCCTATAAGACCCCAGGTCCCAGACTACTTAGGGTTCCCACACCTCTAGTTGAGCCAACTCCTTATTAGGTTGGTCTCACCTGGGACCCATATCCCCATGTGGATGTCTAGCAAAGTTGTGGGCTTGAATGAAGGCAGGGACTGTTGGTCCCTTTGGATGCTAGGGACCTACCTATAGGAGATTCTGGGAGGGAGCTTATGGCCATACAGCCTATAAAGGTGCCTCAGCCCTTGCCTACCTTACCATGTACCTCCTAATCTAATTGCTGGGACAGATTTCTGGGATTTGCCTGTGAGGTCTCCTCACAGGGGTGAGGTAGGGGCACATCAATGCCTAGCCTGTGCTTTCAAGGTGGAGTGTGTGTGTGTGGAGGGGGGGGAAGTGGTTCTTCACTGCTTATCCAACAGCCAGGGTCTTGAGGAACCCCTGCCCTATCTGTGCCTGCCTGAGTACCTGGGGGTACAGACCAGTTTCTTTTCCACCTAGTCCTGGGCCTCCCTGGGGCCCATGTCCATGAGGGAAGAGCTGGCCTCCCGCCCAGCACTAGGCCCTGCTCTTCCCCAGGGCAGGGTGTGGGTGTAACATCAGATACTGTTTTCAGCGCCCAGGCGAAGCTGCCTTCCAGAGTGTCCTGTCGTTGTGGGGGATGATCTGTGTCCAAGATGGCTTGCTCCAAACCCCAGAGATTGTTTGGAAACCTTATGTTATCTCTCCTCATCTGTGAGAGCCTGGGAAAGCTAGTTCCCCAGGCCTGGCCACCTCACCTGCTTGGGCTAACCCAACCCCTTCCTCTTCCTCAGGACCTTCTTTCTGGCCCTGGACACATTCTCCACCTGGACCTGGGCACTCCACTTCTCCTTACACTCTCTTCTGTTTCACCTTCTCAGACACCGCCCCTTTGGCAGGAAGCCTGCTCTGATACGTCTGCTTCTCCAAAGCTATATCCCTTTCCTCTGGGACACCGGTGATGACTATGGGTTTGATGGCCTTCAGAGGACAGAAGAATTTTTGAGGTTCCTGTTTTCCTAAAGGTTGTGTTCCTGTGCTTGGCATACAGTGGGTGCTGAGGCTTCGGCCAGAGCCAGCAGGGACAGAGCGCTGATACCCCAGGGTGCAGGGCAGTCCGAGGGACAGAGGCAACACAGGGCTGGGCAGAGCCCTCCCGGGGCCACCACCCGGCCCCCCGCCTTTCTCTCCCTCCCTCAAGGGAAAGAGAGGTTAATAAACCAATTACTTTGGGCAACGAAGCAAAATAAGTCCCATTAAAGTAATTAATGTCCTTTGCACAGTCCCCACTGGAGAAGACGAATAAATTGGGGCTTTGTCACCATCCGGTGATTTCTTTCTAAGGCGTTTCTTCATCCCCATCCGACAGCACAGTTTAAGGCTCTGTTAATACTTTTAAGACGGGCTCAATGCCAGACTAATTAGATTTGCATTTCCACCATGGGCCAGGCTGGGCGCGGATGTGCCCAATGAGAGCAGCTCCAAGACCCCGCCGGGGCCCAGGGACAGCACCCGCCTTTGAGAAGGGGCCATGTGTGGATTCCCACGCCTGCCTGGGGCGATGGCCTGCTACCCTGTCTGCTGCTGAGCTTCCCTGTCCCCGGGGAACAGGGCCCATGGCTTTGATCCAGGCAGAGGCCAGACCTCATTCTCAGGGAGTCCCTTTCCTGAATGGTCCCCACTGGGGTACAAAGGTCGGTGGTGTGATACATGTCCTGGGGTATCTCCAGGGCCCCAAGGTCAAGTCTTGGTGGGCTCTAGGCTACTAAAGAAAATGGGGGGTAGAGCAATGTCATAGTTGGGAAAGTAGACGGGCACAGTCCAGCCGAGACGGCCAGGGCCCTGGCACAGGGAGTGAGTTGTACAGAAGTTGAGGATCCTTGGTGGAAGGTGAGGCTGTATTTCCTCCCCCAACTCAACCCACAGCCCCAGTCTGAGAAAACTGTGACAGACCCCAGCTCAGGACCCCAGAGGGTACCCGATGTGCTTTTCCAATGGTCACCTCAAAGAAAGTGAGGAAGTCTCCTTGCTCAGAGGAGCCTCAGGAGGCAGGAGTGCAGATCACATGGCATTCTAGATGAGACCAGATTGGGAAAATGATAGGAGAGGATGCTGAGAAATCAAAGACAGTGAACTATGTGAACCACTGTTGTTGGTCAGTAGTAAGCAACGCACGCCAACACATGACATTCCTGATAGGAACACCAGAGGGGACATGTGGGGACGTGTACTGCCTTTGTAATGACTTTGTAATTCTAACTGTCTTAAAATGCAGTTTATTTCAAATGAATAAAAACCAATATTGGTGAGAGATAAGGGGATGATGGCAGAGGGGAAAAAAGCCTCATTACTATCCTCCTCTTGCCTGTGGCTCGGACTAGTGGATGTCAGGATGTCCTCAGACTGTCTGTCTTCTTCATGGACAAGTTGAATGAGGAGACAGGGGTACATCAGAACGTCAACATGTTGTGTCCCTAGGGTACCCTTCCCCAACCTAGCACCTTAAAGACAAGTCATACAGGGCAAGAATTTCAGGGGCTTGGGTAGAGGGGCCTATAGACAAACTCAATCCTCCCGGGGATGGTGGCCCCTAAGTAGCTCAGGGATAATCAGCCTTGCTCCTGGATCAAGTTAGCTAGGAGCCTGGCAAGTAAGGGACAACAGCCAGGCGTGGTGGCGCATGACGTTAATCCCAGCACTTGGGAGGTAGAGGTAAGAGGTCACTGAGTTTGAGGCCACCCTGAGACTACATAGTGAATGCCAGGTCACCCTGGGCTAGGGTAAGACACTATCTTGGGGGAAAAAAAAAGATGGGGGCAACAAGAAAGGAAAGTTGAGTGTTAAGGTAGGGCAAGCAATGCCACTACTGGTAGATTGAATGAGACTTGGGTGCCAGGATTCAGAACGTGAACAGCAGTGTGGATCTATCTTCTTGGCAGATACCTGCTTGACTGTGCACTATGGCATGGGGCAGCTATGCACCTCAACAGTTTACCATGTGGATGATCATAGTCAAGCTTACAGATGTTTCCAGTATCAGTACTGTTCTTTTGTTTTGTTTTTTTAAAACCATTTAAATATTTAAAGACTATTGCTAGATCTTGGGCCACATAAATACTTGGACAGGTCACAGTTTACAACTCTTGGCAAGGATTGATGAATGAAAGTTGCACAACTAAATAAAATGGACATTTATGAGCAAATATCACCAACAAAATGGACAAATGCTTACAAATATCAAAATCAGTGCTAGGAGAAAAAGAGGATTTGAACAGATAAGAATTTAAGAAATTCAAACATTGGACTAGATATATGACTCAGTGGCATAGTACTTGTCTAGTGAGCATGAGGTCCTTTGTTCAATCCTCAGTGCAGCTAACAGGAAGAAAGACAGGCAGGTAGGCAGGCAGAAGGAAGGAAAGAAGGAAGGAAGGAAGGAAGGAAGGAAGAAAGGAAGAAATTAACTCAGATATCATTAGAGGTCTCCCACCAAAACTCCTGTGAGCCAGGCTTTGTAGAAGATCTCATCCAAAGCTTTATTGTATATTTTGGTGCCTCCAGAAAACAGAACAGGAGTAATATTTCCCAGTTTGTTTTAAGAGGCTAGTGAACTCAATTTTAAATCCATACACAGAAAACAAAAGAAAATGGAACTGCAGACCCACTTCACTTATGAAGATGGAGACAAAAGTCCTAAATAGATAGTTAGTCAATCCCAGTAATGTATTCAAAACAAGAGAGAAAGAAAAGAAGACTGTATTTGTGCCAGGAATGCAAAGATGGTTCAATATCATAGCTTATCGGTATGTTTCTCACACATCGAGAAGAAAATTATATGATCATCTCAATCTGTTTGGAAAGCATCTGATAAGATTTTAATATTTCTTATAGTTAAAAAAATAGTAATCTCGGGCTGGATAGATTGCTCAGTGGTTAAGGCACTTGCCTCCAGTGCCTAAGGCCCCAGTTCAATTCCCCAGTACCCACATAAGCCAGACCCACAAGGTGGTGGCCCTGGCTGGTGCGTGCTCGCTCTCTCTCTCTCTCTCTCTCTCTCTCTCTCTCTCTCTCTCTGCTTGAAAAATGAATAAAATATTTTAAAAATAGTAATTTTCAGAGAGCAGGAATAGAAAAGAATTCCCTTAATTTTCAGAAACTATAGCCCAAACATTTTTTCCCACTTTTTAAATATATATTTTATTTATTTATTCAGAGAGAGAGAGAGAGAGAGAGAGAGAGAGAGAGAGAGAGAGAGAGAGAGAGAGCGCGCGAGCACGCCAGGGCCTCCAGCCACTGCAAACGATCTCAGCCACATGCGCCACCTATGTGTCTGGCTTATGTGGGTACTGTGGAATTGAACCCTGGTCTTAGGCACTGGAGGCAAGCCCTTAACCTCTGGGCCATCTCCCCAGCCCTAGAACAAACCTTTGATGCAAATAATTCATGAAATAAAGAGACATTACAGAGATTTCTACTATAAGCTGAATTTGCTAGAGCTTCCATTATCTTCTGGTGAGGGCAATACCAAAGTTCTAATCAGGACCAAGAAACAGAAGGAGTTGTGAGAAATGGGGAGAGTATACTACTGTTTGATTTGGCAGTGGATAGGTTCATCCACTGAGAAAAGCAGCAGTTTATCTACTAGAATTGATCAAGGTGCTCCAGCACAGCTGCTGAATACAAGATCAGTCTTCCCAAACCTGCGACATTACTTTAGGCCAGTAATCACCTCTCAAGGGAAAATAAGTTCTAGAGCAGAAAAAAGATCAATTCTCTGAGAATCTCTTGCAAACATCCATTCTGAGTTGCCAGTGGAGTTTTTTTTACTTAAGTTGACATTCACTGCTGTGCACTCACCTGGGTGCACAGACTCTAACAAACACTCCTGCTCACTACACAGCAGGTAAGGTGCCTGGTAGGGGATAGTGGAGAGCTTTATTGTAATAATTATCCTCTTATTATACTGTTGACACCTTCTCAGTAGAAATGGCCCTCTGAATTTTTAATCTGGGCCTTTTCCTGGGCTAGCATTATGCGATACCATCCTCTTTCATGATCCTGGGGTAGCATCAGGAAGTACAGCCCATAGTCAGCCAACTCACAAGGTGGCAAGGTGGGACAGGTGACTCTCCTCAGGCTGCTGCGTGGCTACATTGTCATATCCACCAGGCTCGGTGAATGTCATGCATTTTTAACTTTCAATATTTTTAGATTACAATGGATTAGGATATGACCCCATGGAAAGGCAAGTAGTGTTCTTATGTCATATTTATTAAGACAATAGTAAATATCCTTAAAGAACTTGGCTGGATCAGAGTGGTAAATGTCACAGCACAGTGGGGTGTGTGTGTGTGTGTGTGTCTGAGTCCTACAGTTAGGCCACGGACAGTATATAATCACTTCCTAGGAGGGTACTGAGTGGGCATTGGGTGGACATGGAAGAAATCAGGAAGTTCATTAGGAAACCACTGGTTCTATTTCACTTGGGTACCACTGGCAGATACAGAGCCCTGTGGTCCAGCTGTTACATGGACTCAGGAAGTTCAGCAAAAGGAATTCCAGGCAGGGTTGTTCTCTTCTGGGGAGACACAACCCCCCCAAAGGTCATGAGAGCTGAGAATAGGGTGGTAGGGTTAGGGAACAGGCAGACCAGGGCTCTGATATCTTAAGACCCTGTCATGGGTAAAAGCTACATTTCCTTCCAACCCTGAAGCTGGCCAGTGAGTAGTGAGTGGGAGCATTGCCCTAAGGTTTGAGTTGGGTCTAGATAAACGAATGGTTTTGAAATATCAAAAAGATGTCCGTTTCCTAGAGACCTCCACAATGGAAGAATGCAGGGTTTTGAGTCTGGAAGACCCATCGAGATAAAAATAGTCCCCATGTCCCTAGAGGCCTGTATACCATTCCATAAGTGCTAGCCGTGCCCCTGATGTTACCTGCCTTGGTTTTGATGCATATCTTCACAAAGAACTCTGACAGTATGAAAAATCAGGGCACGTTGTTGGCAAAGATCAACTCTCTTGGATCCCAGGAAAGAACAAATAAACCACCTTTGCTCCCGGCGGCTGCCTGGTGACATGGATGTCCACATTGCTCCAAGGTCCTGTCCTGCCTGTCTGTCACACAGGGCTTCCTGAAGCCCACCTGCTCACACGGGTGTCTAGGTCACATTTGCTTTGTTTGACCTGCATTTTATTGAGTACCGCAGAGGAGGCCCCAGCTGGCCTTTTGCATTGCGGCCTGGTGTGCGGGGACTCGGCTCACTGAGGAGGCAAGGACCTCCCGTGCTGCAAGGCCCTTGTTTGCAGAGCTCGGGAGGACCCAGTGGGACGGAGCCTAGACAAACACAGAGCATCCTCAGCTTCAGAAAACCAAACTCAAACTGGTAAACACTGCCACGCATTTCTGCCTCGCATTGATTCAGCTGCAAAGTACAAACTGCCCTGAGAAAGGACCGAGGGGAGCTCAGGCCCCAGCCACCATTCAATGATCTGTCATGGAGGTGGTGCAGCTGAGTGGGCAGACATCCCAGCCCCCTATTGCGATACCAGGGTGCAGAGTCCAGATGGTCATGAATATCTAGAAAGGTTGCAAGTTTACTTTTGGGGGCAGTTT
Source organism: Zapus hudsonius (assembly GCA_004024765.1). NCBI lineage: Eukaryota > Metazoa > Chordata > Mammalia > Rodentia > Dipodidae > Zapus > Zapus hudsonius. The sequence goes on from PVHP010004918.1 coordinate 67,990, forward strand.
GAATCAGAGGCCACCTACCACTCTTGTCATCCCATCCTTCCCTCCCAGCCCCCCATGTCTGTCATACCTGAGTTGGGGTACAGGACAGATAGCCCAACCAGGATAATCTGCCCGTTTCCTGGGACTCCAGTTCCAGTGGTGGGTAGGGGAAAAGATGTGATCATTCAGGATAAAACCTCTGTCTACCTACCTCATAGGGCAAAGCTTGTTGCTTTCAGAACTTCATTTTCCTTCCTTCTAACTGCTAGTGTGTGTGTG
>PVHP010004919.1:0-68340 GCA_004024765.1 Zapus hudsonius
GCTGGTGGGAATGTAAACTTGTATAACCTATGACTTTAGGTTGGATATGGTGATACCTCACAGTTTGCTTCTTTAGCTGAGGATACTTTTGATTATTCAAGGCTTTTTGCCATTTTAAATGAATATTAAGGTTATTTTTCTATCTCTGCAAAAAATGATGCTGGGAAATCAGTGTAGAGACTCCTGGAAAAGATGAAAATAGAGCCACTAACTGACATACCTTTTCTTCTACTGGGCATCTACCCAAAAGGCTCCTCTCTCCAATATAGAGAAATCTGCTCAACCATGTTTACAACTGTCCAATTCACAATAGCTAAGAACTTGTGTCAACCCCCTTGCCCATTGCTGGACAAATGAATACCAGAGTTGTGGTACATATACAAAATGGAATTCTGCACAATAGAAAGGAAAAGGGACATAATGAAATTTTCAGAAAAATGGATGGATCTGGAATAGATCATACTCAGCAAAATCACCAAATATATTCTGAGAATGCTGAGGTCACTAGTATTCAGCACTGAATGATGCTCATACATGCAAGAGTGGCGTTAAACCTAGGTAAACAATGGCTTGCTAATTAACTAAGAGATCCACTCAGTGGCAGGTAACCCCTTACTGGAATTGGGATCCATGGTAAACCCATATGAGGACCAAAAACCTGGGTTCCAAAGGGAAACCCCCACTAATCAGAGATTTACTGAGAGGCTATACCCATGAGAAACTTGCTAAATTAACAATGTTTGTCTCATTTAACCTATACTGATCTCATTGGAGATTTTGTTTGTAAGTTTCAGAAGACCATGAGAACTGTGAACAACCCAACCCTACCAAGAGGACATGTAATGCAGCCTGCCACCCATGCAGGAGATGAAGCACCCCTAACTTATGATGGAGAGCCCAAATGAATCCTTTGAGGAAGTGATGAGATGAGCAAGAGACCTACCTCCAAAGCAAGTCAGATAACCTGAGAAAGGATAATTGAAACAGACACTAAGGATACCCAAGACAATCTAAAGCAGAAGTCCAGAGATTCTTAAGTCCTCAAGAGTCAAGTAGACCTAAAACTCATCCACAATGACACACAGATCTGAGCAGAAGAGGGGGCTGAAAGATTGTAAGAGCCATAGTTGGGGAGAATACCTAGAACCATCACCCCTGTCAGCAACAATCCATAAAGAAAAGAAAAAAAAGAACTGGCCTCCTCTTGTACAATCTGTAACCACCTCTCCCATGGACTTGTCCAGCAAACCTACTGAAAAAGCCACCCCCCCAACACTGGGTTGGAGACAGGGAGGAGGGAATTAGGGGTACCATCACAAGTCTTGATTATGTATCTAATTATTGACAATGAATATGAAAACAAGAACAGAAAGACAAATACCACCTATTCTCCCTCATCTGTCGTTCCTAATCAGAATCAGCTGGAATGGCAAGCAAACCTGACATTCAGCTGGACAGACAAATAATAGGGATGAAGAGTTGGGGGGGGATGTGAGGGTGGGGTGATATATACAGAAAACAGAATCCAAAATGAACTGGTACTATAAAATCCTTACTCTTGGACAGTAGGATAAATGATATAACCCTCCAAAGGAATATGGGGGTATTGTCTGATAAGGCCCTAAATTTGGGGGGATGAAGCCTGAGGCTAATTCCATTGGTGTTGTCATGTGACCTCTAGTAACAGAATTAACTTACTAACCTCATTGGCTGTTGATCAGAGAGACTTTCGAGGTCCCCAAAACAAGACAGGCTTCTATTAAAGCACTTAATTACCCACCCAAGGTTAAAGATAAGACCCTCTTGCTGAAGACACTACAGACTGAGGACTCACAACATGGAAAACTCAGATGGAATCAGGAAGGAAACCAGTTCCCAGGTGTTTAGCCTGTTATAGTGCTGGAAAGAGCTACATCCGCTGCCAGTGGAAATAGACTGACAATGTTGAGAGAAAGAAGGGGACTGCTATATTAGAGCAATCAGCATAACAAGATGTACACACCTTTGCTATAGTTGCATTACACCTAGGTGGGCCATCAAGTGCTCACTGACTGGTGAAGAGATACATTCAGTGGCAAACAATTGAGCTTGAACTGGGATTCAAGCCGAATTCCCATGAAAACCAAGAATCTGGACTCTAAGTAGAGGATTCCACTAATCATGGGCCTAACGAGAGGCTACACACATTAACTTGCCAAATTGACAATGTTTATCCCATTTGACCTCTGCTGATCTCACTGTCTGTTGGAGAATCTTTTTTTTTTTTTTTATCTTTCAGAAGGCAGCAAAAACCCTGGACAACCTAATGCTACCAACAAGACCTGAAAAGATCACTGATTTACTTACAGGAGATGAGTCACCCTAACACATTAGTTAGGGCCCAGGTGAAACCACAGAGGAAGTGGAGAGATGAGCAAGAGTGCTGCTTCCACAGCGATCCTGACAACCTGAGCCAGGGTGATGAAGAGAGACACTGAGGATAGTCAAAAAGTCCAAAAGCAGAAATCTCAAAGCAGCTAAGGGTCCAACACTAAAATAGAGTTAAACTCACACACCATAGCCCAGAGAACTTTGCGGAAGAGGTTGAAGAAGTATTTTATGAGTCATGGTGGGGAAATATCCAGGATCATTGACCCCCCCACCATGACTGACTGCTGTCTCACAACACATAGCCCTCATTCCCATGGACTGTACCAGCAATCATATTTATTTAATGACTAGATTCAATTTTGAAAACTGGAGAAAGCATAACTATTACATATATCAGATAACAAAAAGTCAGTAAGTTAATTATTAATATTTGTAATGTGTATTTTGACCAGGGAGCCCACCGGGGACATAGAAATGCTTTTTTTTTTTTTTAGAATGTATGTTCTTTTAATGTATGTTCTTTTAATAACAATATTTGAAACAATGTTGTGTTGCGTTCAGTGTTTAGATAGAGTTTCCCTATGTAGCTCAGGCTGCTTGTTATATAGCTCAGGCTTGTTCAGTATGCAGGATTCTAGGATCACAAGTGTGTACTATGCTGAGCTAAAATGAAAGCTCTTAATGAGAAGGAGGAGGAATTGGAGAAAACAGATCCAAAAGAGGTAGTTATTCAGATTATATGAGCTTTCAACTTACTTCTCCAAAATTATATCATTTTATCAACACAATCAATCTTCAGGAACTTTGGGTACATTCAAAAGAGTGAGTATATTTTTAAAAATGATTTAAAGACTTCAAGAACAAAGTTATCCAACATGGTAGAACATTGAAACAATGAATCTTGTTTATGTATCTTTCCCTTCTGTGATCTATGAAACATGAAGCTCAGTGAAGATAGAATATTCTACATGAGTTCTCTTGTGCTATTGTGGTATGATACTTTATTTGACATAGGCCACTAACAAAAAATGAATGACATATGAAACAGCTATATAGATGCTATCACTTTTTGAAGCACATATTAAAAAATCGGTATATTTTCAAGATAAGAAAATGCAAAACAAATGTTTCTTAGGAACTATAAACTATGGCTGGTAAGGTGCAGGGGTAATGGGAAACAATGAAGAGAAAAAGGAAAAATATATTTTGCATAAGAAAAAATCTTCAGAAATGGTGGGAGATTGAACAATTAACAAATATACAATATATTATGAATAATTTAACCCATCTTATAGTTGTAGCTTGAAGGGTCTGAAAATTTGTTGTAATGCAACTGAAAAGGACATGAAATCATCATCCACTCATGAGAACCTCTGGCCCCTTTGCCCCATGGCAACTCGGAATCAGAGTCTCAGCTTATTTTCTCCCCTTGATTTTTGGTAGAAACAAACAAATTATCCCTGGTTCACATTTACATAATATATTTTATGCTTCTGCAATTCTCTTGAAAGAGTGTCTTTCCATTGTACATTAAATCAACAGAGTTTTTCCCTATTCTCATCTATAGGTTTTCATGAACATTAAACTAGGACCAGATTTTGTTGTTGTATTAAACTTTTTGTAAAATTATAAAGAAATAAAAGTAAAACTGCTGTCTTTATGAATGTCAAGGTTTGTGACCGGCCATGTGAAGCTAGGTGCTACTACTTTTTTTTTCTTTATTGTCCATAATGAGTTACATTGATTAGTGGGCCAACCATGAGTTGTTATCCCCAATTCCCTGTTGCCCCCCTTCCCCATCTCCAGTCAGCTGGACTTTTAAGTAGCCTTCTTACTTGTTTACAAAAGAACTTGGGGGTTTGAATTGGTTTTCACTCTTAAGATACCTTATCAGGTGACAAATTAGATAATTGTCTTTGAGCCCATTTGCTAATGGGTCTGTAAATGAGGAAAATTACAAGAAAAAAATAGAAAAAATAGTTTAATTTTCAATAAAGTTTGCAGCAGGTTAGTTAACGATGTCACTCGCTGATTATTTCGGGCCAGGGAAAAATGCAATCATAGAATAGAACTCTAGAGTATTATCAGAATGCTATCAAGCCCAGCCTGAACTGTACTGTTTGCATATAGCTTTATGCCATGCTTTGCAGCCCAGTAAACTCAAGACTGTAATCACTGACCTTTATTCCCAGCTGCTCTTTGCTTAACATGAAAACTCCATCAGTAGTATCATGTTTGCCAGACTTTCTGGGTGTTTAAATTAAACACATTTTAAAAACTTGCATGTCTAGGCTGTCGACTCTTCTTCTATATACAGTGATCAGAGGGCCTAGAGAAACAGTAACAGGTCAAAGGCTCCTTGTGTTGGTCACATTGTAATGTTATGAACAATCAAATATTCGAGGCTCTGAAATTATACTCTAAGAAATAGGGGAGTCAATGATGGCTCAGAGTGGGGATCTTAAAGGGGCAAAGGGAAGATGAGGAGCTGGAGAATCAACTTCTGCAGGTGTGCTCCTGGCTGGAGGGGGAAAGTGAGCCACTGATGCTAGAGAAGCCCTATGGTGGTTTAGTGATGGGGGAGGTGTGAGCCAAAAAAGAGGAAGAATGGAGACAGAATGTTGAAAAACAAAGAGATGAAAGGAAGTATATATACAGAGAAAGAGATCTCTATACTATATATACATATATATATACTTGTATATATCTCCTTATATCCTTATACTTATATGCACTTATATATTTATATATAATATGTATACATATATATTTCTATATATATTATATATAATATCTCTATATATAGATAGATTGTATATATTATTGAATATATATCTATATCTATATCTATATCTATATATATATATATATATATATAGAGAGAGAGAGAGAGAGAGCAAGAAAGAGAAGCAGGCTGGAGCAGAATATAGAAAGTACCCATGTCAGCTGAAGCAGGAGAAAGAAAAGGAGAAAGAAAGAGAGCAAAGGGAATAATTTGAGCACTTTTATGTGCTCTTGGGGCATGGCAGACTGGCCAGTGGGTGGGTTGCTTATAGGGGTGTGGACCAGGGTTCAAGGGAAGGGTCAGGTGGTGGCTGGATCCCCTGTGAAGAGAACAGGTCCTTTGACGGAAGTCTCAGTTTGGCGCAGTTGAGGGGAGGGAGCTCTGAGATGAAGACACAAAAGCCCACCAAACTTCACGACTCCTCCCATGAGACCTTGTGCACTTCAGTGCTTTCTACTGTTCTATCTGTCATGTGCCTGCTGTTCATTTCCTCCTTTCTCAGATTGTGTTTAAGAGGCCTACACAGATGAAACTGGAAGTTCCAGCCAGTCACTCATTTCATGAGCCTGAAATTCAGGAGAGCAGAGAAGGGCACGAGATAGGTATTTGAAACTCAACATGCTCGACAGGTGTGAATGGCCCCTAATTTTTCATGTGACAATTTACAATTGGGAGTTAACGAAAAATTAAAATGGTAGATAATACTATCATGGAATTTGAAACACCGTGCTTGGAAATGAAGTATTCTGATTTACTCCTACTGTCTGGTAAAAGATAAGGTTGTTATATTTACATACTCCTAAGCTAAATATGTGTTTTAAGCATGCGAGTCAAACATCCAGAAAGAGAACCATGGCTGATGTAGAGGATGGATGGGCATTCTGGTGCACTACTCTTCTCAGGGTGCTACAAACTAAATGGCCTTACACAAGAGATTGATTCTCTCATAACTGTGGAGTTAATATACTCAGATGTCCAGTAATTATTCTGAATCAAACCAGATGCATGAGGACATACCTCAAGTCCTCTCTGTGTGTATATTTCTGTAATCTCCCCCTGCCTAACTAACTCTTAGAAGGATCCTTAGGATGGCATTTATGATATACTGGAATCATCCAGCAATGATCTACTCATATCAAAATCCTTTGCTTAATAACATCTGTGAAAAGCATTTTTAAATGTATTATTTACAAGTAACATATTGGTTACTGGATATATATCTTAAGGGCTACCATTCAGCCTACTAAAATGGGAATAACAAAGGCAGTCTTTCAAAATCACACCAAAACAAAATAAAACTAAATAGAATGGAAACTATGGGTAGTATAAGCCATATCACCAATAACTATGTTCTATCAGCTTTAAATACTTCTTTAATTTCCTCATCTTAACTTGCAATTCTAACCCAGACTATAAGAATAGCAATAATAAGGAGTGATCAACTATAGCCAGGGCCTAAATCTAGCTTTGCATCTGCCTGTGTAAATAAAATTTTTATTGTTTGTTTATCTATTTTCATAGTTATTTTGTCTAATACCAGAGGTGAGTACTGGGGACTGATAATATATGATATACAGAGCAAAAAGTATTTACTATATTGGCATTTCTGGAAGAAGTTTTTCTCTTCTTGAGAAAGATGTCCTGTGTACAGAACAGAAATCAGAAAGTAAGAAAATTAGTAGAGCTACTACTACATTGGTTTTGCATTTCTGTATGTTTAAAGGGAAGTGTAATGCAAATTTGGGATCTAACTCCTGGTTTGACATGATCTCTGGAGTTAATTTTCCAGAGAGGACTGACAAATGAAGCAAAAAGTTTTGTTTCTTTGCATTTGGAAATTTGGCTTTAGACTCCCGTTCTACTTTCCAGGATGTTTATACAGGAAAGATTTCCAGTTAAACACATAATAGGGGCAGTAATACTGCCAAAAAGTGTTGGAGAAGTGTATGCAACTATTCTATTGATTTTATCCACTGCCTTTATTGTATAAAGGCCCAAATCATTCTGATACAAAGAGAAACAGTGTAAATAAACATTGCACATGGTAGCTGTATTTTAAGTGGAAAGTTGGGCTTTAGATTAGGCAACATTGATAGGAGATTTGGTGAGTGTCATAAAAGTCTGTGGACATGTCCATAATGGTCATCACACTTGAAAAAATCATGTCTGAATGAGCTTTGTGGGTTGGCTCACTTGTCGTGACTTTGCACCTTTGAACAAGACCTGAAAAACTATTCATCTTTGTTGCACTTTTGGCAAAAAGATCACTTAGGTCTCTGGCACTGGGTATAACCAAACTCTTTCTGACATGCAAGCTCAATAATAGGGGACATATGGGCTCTCTGAATTTACTATAGCATGGATAAATAGTTGATAACATAATTTTCTTTCCTTCTGCCAATTATAGATAAAATATCAGGCTGAGTGTATGGCTCAGCATTTAAGAGCACTTCCTGTACAAGCATGAGGGCCTGAGCAATGATGAGAGCCTGATACAGTTTGATTCATAGAACCGACATAAACAGATGAGTGTGGCCTCACACTCCTGTGACTCTAACCCTAGAGAGGAGCAGAGACCAGTCTATCACTGGAGCTCAAAAAAACAACACCTAGCAGTAAAAAGACCAGGCCCAAATAAGAACAGGGTGTGGGGCAGATGTGTGGAGCAGGACGTCTAATGTCTGATCTGGTGCATGGGTACCACATGGGCACATACACGTGCATACGACACACACACAGGCTTAGAAATTTCTACCTTAAAAAATTTCCACATTTTCAAAATAGATACATGACTGAGCTATTCTGAAAATAAACTGGAGAGTGATCAATCTTGGATTGACATCTCCATAGAATGACTCATAAAATGAACGAACAACATCTGGAACATGTCACCTCTATTCCATCATCACTGCTTGACTGTCACCTCTCTGCCATCTTCAGGATTCTCAGTTAAGGAAAATGATTTCCCAAAGGGTGTTAATCAACACTGCCTAGGTGACCTGGCTAAATTTCAGCTCTACCCTAATCTTGCTTGTCTTTGAGTACAGGATGGATATCGGTTAGAAGTGGATCACTTGGTGAGCTAAAGGTTCCACCTAAGATCATCATCACAGTAACTGCTAGACAGCCTAACTCTCTCCATCATGTATCTCCTTTAACGCCCCACTTGGAAGTTGATTTGAGAGTTTCCCTCTATGACTGCTAAATTCTGTGGCCATTGATCAGATTAGAAAGTAAGAGATAAGCCTCTTGGGCAGGTCTTTGAGGGCTTTTACAAGAAGAATTAAGTGAGTCAGGAAGTCCTTCCTCCAGAGTGGTTACCCCTTCCCATGGGGTTTTTGGGGAAGGAAGCTCCAGGAGAATGAGGAACTTTACATTTGTCTGGCTGCTTGCTACTGTACATGCTTCATGCCAGGGTCCCTTTGCTATGTGGCCATTTATATAATTCAACCTGCATCCAAACCTGTGAAATAGAAGCTACTGGGTTCTCAGATTCTCTAATTTGTAGACAACTATTGTTGGACTGACCAGCTCATATCTCATAAGCTTACTGAATATATCCCCTTTTAATAAGTCTATCAGTTCTGTTCCTCTGAAGAGCCCTGACTGATACACTCTCCCAATTCTGTTAATAGCCAGAAATAAAAATCTCTTCCCCTACTCATTTGAAACTTGCTCTTGATATTCTGCAGTTCTAAGAAGGAAAACGAGCCCAGTTTGAAGGCAGAAACTGGTTGTCAGCTGATAAGCAGTGCACAGATCAGGAAAGAAAGTCAGCAGAGAGTCAGCTAAGGGCTTCTCAGAGAACATTGGGAAGTCTTCTGCTGAAGCACAGGCCCACTTATGTGGCTGAAATGCTGATTGGTCCTTAGTGTTCATTAACATGACTGTGACAGAAGGTCCAACACAAAAAGAAACACAGGTTGTTGTTTCAGAGGTTTTGTCCGTCTTGGTGGGGTGGGCAGCAGACAGCTTATAGCATAGTGTCCTGGAAGAAGGAAAGGGAGACTACTTGAGCTCACTGGTGTTATTTCATCTCTGCCCCGACTTAAGGAAGAGTGCAGCCTCATTCAGGGGTTCAGGACTAGTCTTCCTCCTTTAGTTTCTCCTGCCAGAAAACCCTCTCATTTAAGTGTGCCTTTTTAATTGTCTCCATGTAGGTGTATTTCAATATAGTCAAGTTAGTAAACATGATTAGCATTAATTTCTCAGTAATGTCTCAGAAGGAGGAGGTCAGGAGCAAATATCCACAGGATTTTGAGGACTAAGCTCAAGTTCTTTAAATCATATATTCCAAGTCAGGGAACTGTTGGTGGATTGATTTTATTCCAGAACAGTTTAAGATTGCTGGACATGAATGATGGAGTGGAGTCTTAGGAAGCCAGGCAGGGTTGATAGAAGATCTCACTTTGTCACCCTGGCTAACCTGAAACTCACTATGTAGCCCAGGATTACCTCAAACTCACATCAATCATGCTTCTCCCTCACAAGCCAGTGATTGCAGGCATGAGCAACCACTTTCACTCCTAAATCCAATCTTTATATGTAAATTATTTGTTTGATAAGTAAGATGCTTAGCAAGAGAATTTATATATCCTCACAGGAGCACTATGTACCCAGATGAGCAAACCATTTCATGCTATAAAACAATTTGGGGATTTTCCCAAAATATGCAAAGGATTTTTGTGTGACTATAGGGCTTGATCTTCCTGGGCTGACACAAGTGCCTCAGTTTAGCTTTGCAGTCATCAGATTCTAAGATGCCTCCATTCTCAAAAATTTCAAACTAAAATGAAACAGATTTATAGGCTCATATCTGTCCCTCTCTAAAATTTCAATCTACTTCTCCAAATATAATCTTATGAATACCTGTTCTCTAGAACTTTGCTAGCTCTGCTCTTGTCTGGAAACATGTGGTATATGCCTAAATTCATTTCACAATATATACTTGTCTCAGCTTCAGTGGAATTATTCTTTCAAGTAATTGACAATTAAAGAAAAATTATTTTGCTTCCTTAAACTTGGAAATAATGACTCAGAATTTCCTTTACCACACAAAAGAATCTCCACATACAAAAGACAGAGTTGGATGCCAAGTACTTTGGATTGCAGGAAATACATACAGTAAAATTTGAGAAACCCATGTTTACTAGCTTATTTCCTTCACCCACACCCAAGGCTAGGTTCCCACGAGGAAAGGGAGGACAAATCAGAAGCATGGATCCAGGACTGGCAGTGCAAGCCTGTAATCACAGCTGTTATGAAAACTGAGTCAGGAGAGTCAGAAGTTCAAGACTTAATTGGTTAATAGAGTACATTCAAGGCTGACCAAGGAACACAGAGAAACAATGATTTAAATTTTTAAAAGTTTAACAGAATGGAGGCTATAGCTCAGTAATGGATTACTAGCCTAATGTGTTCAAGGCCTGCGTTTGATCCCTGGTCCTGCAAAAATAAACGAGAAAAAAAAAGACTGGACAGATAATCATATTTTGGATTTTTTTCTGGCCATCTTGGCTCATCTTTTATACAAAAGTTGACTCTTAAATATTATCAAGTCCATTTAGAAACCAAACTATAAACTAAGCTACACTTTCAGGCTGTCTACAAACAGAGACTTCTGGCCATAAAATTAAACTACCCCATACTAACAATCACTGAAAACAGACATGAACTGGTCATGCATTTGATGTCCTGGAGTTCAAAGTCACATGCAGATACTGAGTTCAAACATTGGGTGAATTTGTGTGTGTGTGTATGTGTGTATGTGTGTGTGTGTGTGTGTGTGTGTGTGTGTGTGTGTGTGTGTGTGTGATGTCCTTGTGAGTATATGTATGTTCCTGTGTGTGTGTGTGTGTGTGTGTGTGTGTGTGTGTGTGTGTGTGTTACAAATGTGGAGGCCACAATTTGATGTCAGGAATTAAGCCTAGAGCTCACCAATTTGGCTAATCTGGCTCATCTGGTTAGCCAGCTTGTCCTAGGGATCCACCTGTCTCCACCTTCTCAGTCCTGGAATTATAGGCATACACTACCATGCTGTCATGAAAGGAGGTACTTCGGATTCATACTTGGGCCCTGACACCTACACAGCAAGCACTTTACTGACTGAGCCATAGTCCCAGCTCTGGAAATGTCTTGCTCCATATTTTCCTGAGGGTGTTTCACATAAACAGGGAAGGTTTTTATGCCCCAAAATTTGGGGGTTTCTTTCTTTTTAATGTGAAACCTTTAGAATAAGATATCATAGAAGCCACTCTTTTATTCGTTAAAAGCCCACGGTAGGAGAACATCATTCTCAACATTAAGTCCACAACATAAGTCACATCCTTAATTACTATCCCCAGAACTGTTCCCAATGAGAACATCTTAATGTTTATGGCTAAATTATCCATGTTGACCTGGGACAAGAGCTGATAAGAAAGCTGTCTTTCTGCTCCCTCTCTTACCTTCTTTGCACCTTGATCCCACATCATCGGTCGGCTTGACTCCTATTTCTTCTGAATATATTTAGACTCCCCCTCACATTCTTGTGTTTTTTAGATTCCAGATCAACCCAGTTCTGATGTGGTATCTAAGCAGCAGTCACTCTGGCAACTGTCACCAGGTTCTACTCTCTGTATAAAAAAAAAAAAAAACAAAAAACAACTGCCTGTCTGACACTTTAAGAGGTGGTCCCAACCTTCTGCTAAAAGCTTGAAATACCCACTTCATAAAGAGGCAAAGAAAAAGAAAAAAGTCAGAGTGGATTCTGATCAAAATATATTATGTGCTTATATGGAAATTGTCATTAAAACAAAATCTGAAAGCACTAGGAAGCTCTGTGTAGACCTAGTAAACGTAACACTTGAGGAAAAGAGATTACATTCTGAGCTTTCAGTTTCACAAATGGGCTTCCCCTTCGCTTTGGCAGGATTGTTTGGGCTGCCTAGCACCTGCTAATGACTCCTGAAATGGTCTCTGTGCTCTTCTCACTTGAGCAGCTATGGTGGCTCTTGGCTCTTGGACCAGATGTCTTACTCAAAACTCTTCATTTCTGTTATGCTCATGAAACTTTCATTTGTGACCAATTTCTAAGAAGAAAGATTCAAGTCTCTCCCTGAGCATGCAGAGGTTCATGGAGGTAATTGTGAATGGTTCTCCCTACCAGTAACATCTGGAGCAGCCCTGGATGTATTGTAAAAGCTTGATTCTGGTCCTTCCTTTCAACTTCAGTATTCTCTATACCTTTCATATAGATACATTGTTTTTTTATTTGTTAGAGCCTCTTTCTCTGGCCATATGGGCCTATTTGGTGTGGTCTCTATGCATTGCATGGTTATATTTTGGTGCAACTAATTTTGATATTACTGTGAGGTTTCAACATATGATGCCCACTATGCAGGGCCATGACCTTTGTGAGGAGGGCAGGTCCAAGTGTGCCCATCAGCCCATACCTACTTCTGAATTTTCTCCTGGACTCAACCGAAATCTTGTGTATTTGAATGGACTAGGCTATTTTATAAAGAATGAGAAATCAGGACAAGCTAACAGATCCTTTAAACCAATTCCCATTGCCCTTTGTCATGGTGATGGTTGTGAAAAATAACGTTGGGCCTTGCAGTACACACTTCTAATCCCAGTAACTGAGAGACAACGGCAAGAGGATAATAAATTGTAGCTCAGCCTTGGCTACATAGTGAGACTGTCTCACAAAAGAAAAAACAAACAAACAAAAAAACAAACATGTAGACTAGTGATTAAGAATTTGTATGTTTGTATGTGTACAGAGTGTGTGTGTGTGTGTGTGTGTGTGTGTGTGTGTGTGTGTGTTCTGATGAAGTGCCCTATGTGCTCAAATGCAATGGACTAAGGAGAAGTCATTGGGTGTCCCCTCCATCACTCACTTGCCTACCCTTTCCCTTGCTATAGAGTCTCTTCCTCATACTGGAGTTCGCCATGCACAATCTCCAGTGATTCTCTGGTCTCCACTGCCCACAGGACTAGGGGTACAGACATATATGGCCATGCCCAGCTTTTTAAGTGAGTTCCGAGGATTCAAACTCAGGCAGTCTCAGGCCCCCCTAAAGCCCTCATGCTTGTACAGATAGTGCACTTAACTGTTGAGCCATCTCTCCAGCCCCAATCAATAATATTTTTATGAAGACATAATATTTGCCATACATGAGGCTATATATGTAAAATAAGCAGGTAGTTCTCACTCTATCCATAAAATGCCCTTGGGATGTGTGCATATTTTTGTTAACCCCAATTTATAGTAAGCAAATTAAAAATATATAAAAAATAAAAGCTTGATGTGCCAAGAATATGTATGTCACTAAGGCACAAGTTGGTAAATAAAGGTGTGGGCCTCTTGCTAAGGAAAGGCTGCCTCTCCTGGGGCATATGAGAGATGCAGGTTTAAGAGCCCCACCCCTGAGACACAGAGGTACACCTGACATTTAGCAAGACCTCAGGTGAGTCTTTCATCAAGACAGATTCAAGAGCTTTGCTCACATAACTGCAGTTGGCTTTATTAGCAGCTGCCTCCTCCCTGAGAACTTCTTAGCTGGATGATGCTGGCCTGTGGCCCAAAGAGTGAGTGAGTCTGGGGCCTCATTTTATTAATGGCTTTTCTGGAGCCAAAGGTGAGGAGTCATTTTCTCTTTTCCAATGTTTTTATTACTGAAAAACAAATGTAAGCTCAGCTACAAAAGTGCAGAAAGCAAGACAGAGAAAGAAAGTATGCTCAGTCAATTTTCTTCTTTTCCTTCTGATTTGATGAGGTGCTCCAGAAAGCACACACTGTTCTGACTAAATTTCGAGGAGGTGGAGGACAGCTATAAATGGACTTATTTGCTACCTGTGGCTAATGTAACTATCCACCAGGTAGACAGAATTTTGATCCATTTTTTCAGGGCTCTAATGCATCGTCTGTTGTGAAATTTTCACACAGAAAAATGCAGCATGGTACAAGAATGGGAAAGTTTTGTGTTTCAGCGGGCAGCCCAGTCTAGAAGTGAGTACAAGCCAAAGCTGAGGCATAAAGGTACAAAAACCATGAGCCCAGCAGTACAGAGGCTGAATATGCTCTTGCCTAGGCTTTACTCAACTCATATGTCTCCTGGGAGCATTGACAGGTTGAGCCATGAAACCAAACATAAATAATAAAGGATATTTCATCTGTAGCTCTTGCTCCATTCTCACGTAGGGTTTAGAATAAATTCATGCTTGATGTTCATTTGATCACTTAACCTAAGGACTACAATTTCTTGAAGGTTGATAAATAACCCCCTCCACACACACCCAAGCTAAGCAGATCAGTATACTGAGTCTTTAGATCTTCCAACATTGTGCTCAATTTTCAGATATATTATTAATTCGATATCTCTTCCTTTCTTCCCTGCTTTCTTGCTTTGTTTTTCCGGTACTGGTGATTGAACTTAGGACTTTGTTTATACTATGAAAATGTTCTACCACTGAGTTACATCTTCAGCCATTTTTTGTTTTATTTATTGCTTCTAGTTTTTTTTTTTTTTGAGGTGCGGTCTACAATGTTACCTAGACAAGCGATTAATTTAACTCTGGATCAGGTTGACCTTTAAACTTGAGCCTCAGCTTTTGGACTAGCTTGGATTTCAATACCATATTTCTGGTACATATTGTTCCTCTTAAACAAACAGAATGAGAACAATAATAACCACAGCCTTAATTTGTTTATTTTATTTCAGGTAGCTAAAAGACATGGTTCTGAAATGAGATAAGAAGTTGTTACATGGCTAGAAATTGAATTAAGGCATGCATGTTTATAAAGTAACCTCAAATCTTCTTCCCCAAAGGAAGTAAGAACAGGTTAACAAGCAAAGAAATGGTCAAAGTTGTGTTCATCTGACCTTTTAAAAACTAGATTTTTGGGGAGGACACATAGGATTCAGAGGATTGCCTCTAGCAATTTGTTTTCTATACAAGTTGTCATAATGAGTCCAATATTCAACCCTAAATAAATAACTAAACTAACTAAGCATGGCAGACATGATGAAAGATGGTTCATGCATGGATGTATCTCTGATAACAAGAACTATCATAAAAGTCTCTGCTTGAACCATAACATGGCACAAAGGTCACTACAACTTTATACAAATAAAAAAAAATACTTCTGTGAGAACAGCTGCCCTACAACTGGTGGTACTTTCTTGAACTGACAGCATTCTTATTACTGATACTACAACCAAGGATAGATAATTGTTCCAAAACAACTCATATACCCTCCAGACTTTACCTTTCAAGTTCCTTCTCTCCATTTACTCCCTGCATAATCTTCATAGTTTGCAATGGGAAACCTACACAGACAATGTTAATTCCAGAATAATTTTGTTAATCTTGAAAGAAATCCTGCCTTGGTTTGGGGTTGGCAGATCTTCCATGTGAGAAGTAAGAAGAGAGGCACCATCACTGACTGGGACGTTTAAATCAAACAGATACCTTTACAGTGAAGCATTGTTTCTGATGGGTCATTATTTCATTGAACTTATATTTACTGAGCACCAGAGATTCTGAAAACTCCTAGCCAAAGTGACAGACAGCAAAGCGAGTTCCTACCTGCTTAGAGATGACTTTACCGTGGCACTCTGGCAGAGAATGTGGGGCCTGAGACAGCCATGCCATTAACGCTTTATGATATACAGAGAAAAGAAATGGATGTGGTTTGTGCTAATTTTCATTTGCATAGACACTGGAGCTGGATTTGAGCAGTTTGACAGCTCTCAATGTGCTAATACACACCATGAAATCAACATGCTCAGGGACAAGCTGAATCCAGAATACTTGTCTTCAGTTTCCCTCTCTCTGTCTCTCTCTGTCTCTGTCTGTCTCTGTCTGTCTGTCTGTCTGTCTGTCTGTCTGTCTCTCTTTCATAAGTGTACACATGCAGTTTGATCTGGTTCCCCACCAATCAATCGTCTTTTATTAACACGCCCCTCTCACTGCAGCCCTACCAATAGCCATGCCAATCACTTCTGTACTTTCACCTCTTAGGTCTGCAAACCCCAAAATATGACAATCTTTCTTCAAGATCAGTAAAATATTCTGGAGTGAAGATTATGATGTGAATGTTTTTTTTTCTCATAGTAAACTATGGGCTATATTTGGAAAGCAAAGGAAGAGAAATGATTATGATCCCTATTCTATTTTCCTGCCCTGTATTTTCTGACCCAGGGGGTTAAATTAGGGTCATTTACATGATTAATTATTGGAGAGGGAGAAACCCACCAGAAGGTACATCACTGAAGGACATGACTTTTACTGTCTCACAGTTATCAGCTGCTATGAGCTACCTTGGGGAAATGTGGGGTCTCATCCACGATGAAATACTGCTCTAGTGACTTCTGTCTGCCAACAGTTATTAACCAAAATTAAGACTTAAAGGAATGCTAATAAAATACATTACAGCATGCTTTGTAAAATTCATAATTTTGATATTGCCTACTGCCAAAATGATTATAAAAGGTTTGCTTAATCACAAAAATTTACCTCCTAAAATCTCCTCTATCTACTTTAAAAAATTATGAGATATCACATATTTTATTCTTTGACAAATCCAAAGAATAGAAAAAAAATCTGTTTGCTTAACAGAAGAGATTTAAAAACAAGACACTGGT
This sequence comes from Zapus hudsonius, assembly GCA_004024765.1. Taxonomy (NCBI): domain Eukaryota; kingdom Metazoa; phylum Chordata; class Mammalia; order Rodentia; family Dipodidae; genus Zapus; species Zapus hudsonius. The sequence continues at coordinate 16,789 of PVHP010004919.1, forward strand.
ATAATTTTTTGGTCTTACTCAAATCAGCAAATTTATAATATAAGAACAGAAGTGAAGGATGTTATTAGGAAGGGAATTAGAGTTTCATGGTAACATGCATGCCCAAGCTATTTCAGAGACAGTGGCAAGTATTTCTTTATAAGTGGGTTCAATATACTGCTCCAGCAGCAAGACCCCTTATCTACCTATTTTTTTAGATATTCAGCAACCATCCACACAAGTTTGAAAATGCCTGGTGTGCCGGTTTGATCCAGGGTTCCCCCATAAACTAAAGTGTTCTGAATGCTTGATCCCCATCTGATGGTAATTTTGGAATTGGAACCTTGTTGGAGGTGTGTTTTGGGGGGTGGGTTTATGGGTGTTATAGCCGGCTTCCCTGTACCAGTTTTTGGTGCACTCTCTTGCTGCTGTTGTCCATCTGACGTTGGCTAAGAGGTAATGTCCACCCTCTGCTCCTGCTGTCATTTTCCCTGCCATCATGAGGTTTCCCCTCTAGTTTGTAAGCCAAAGCAAACCCTTTCCTCCAGTCAGCTTGCTTTTGGCCAGTTTTTTTTTTTTTTTGCCAGTAATGAGAAAGCTGATGGTATTACCTGGGTACCTTTAATCACTTAATGCAGGTATCAGACAAATTTTTTACCAGAGGTTTTATTATATAAGGGTATGTTGTGATTTGACTCTTCATATTTTTTTATAAAAGAGAGCATATATTAAAGACCATTGTCTAAGCAGCAGCTCTTCATGACCTCTGAAGCCTCACTGTATTCTCTCACACAGCTGAAGGGAAGGTGAAACAATGCTCTTTAAAAATGGGCTTTGTCTGGTGGTTCTGGCAGTACAGGTGCTGGCTGTACTCCAGAAAGAGTACAGAGACAATATGCTTCTGTGTATTCCCAGTGGGAACTTAGCAGTCCTGCACACCACTTCCAAATCTGTCTTCTTTGTATTCTACTCTGGACAAATTTCTATTTTCCTTAGCCAGGGACATACACATAAGCATCATTTTTAGTCTGTGAGGCCAATGCTCAGTCTAGATTTGTGAATATTCACTGTCCAAAGAGGGGGTACTATGGGTGTAATTTTCCTTGGTTAAGAAGTAAATTGCATCATAGTGCTCATAACGCATGTGCTTGTCCAGTGCTCTATATGTGAAAATGAAAGGCCCTGGGTAAAATTATAACACATACACTATATAGACTCTGAAATCTTTCTGAGGTCTCAATTTTCTTAGTTTCAAACCACTGTGATTGTTCTCAGTATGACTAGAACAGCTGTTTTACAAAGGAGAAAATGCAGATAAAATGAGGTTAACTGGACAACCATGATATTCAAGAGTGGGCATCCTTTGACTTATGACTTACTCCTGATCATTGAGGAAGATTCTGATTTTTCACTAGTATGTATGACATTGCCTCTGGGTTTTTTGCAGATGTCTATTACCAGACTGGGGCCCTTTCTGTCTGTGTCAGGAATTCCCTGTGATTCAACATAAGAACTCAGAAGCTTTTATACCCAGGGCTATGGTTGAACTAAGGCAAAAGCAGGATGATTAAAACTAATCAAGGGATCAGAAAACAGGCCCATTTATCATTAGCCTCACTCCAAAGCCTGCCTGCTTGTGCCACTCTGAGTAGGTGAAGCCTAGGGTCCACATTAGGGCTGCCCCCTTCTGCATATCCAGGGCTTCTGGTGTAATTCCACCTGGTTTGGAGAGCAGGCCCACTTGGTACTGATCTGGCTCCCTAGTCTGCATCCTGGCACCACCCTGACTAGGAATGGTGGAATTGGTCATACTGCTCAACTCAGACCCCAGAGAGACTGGGAGAACAAGGCAGCTCTTCCTCAGATCCAGTGAGCCCAGCTCACACCTGCAGATAGACCGCCATCCAATGCCATCCAAGGCTGATTAAGCCACTCAAAACAGGCTCCACAAGAGCCACTGTTACTACATTCTGGGCAAGGACCAACTCGAGATGGGCAAATCAAATCACAAAACAAAAAACACAAGAAAGCAAGGCAAGTTATTCCTATTAAGAATGCCTAATCCCATAGTTCAATGAAAACTATTTAGAGGAAGCTTCCGAAATGGAATTCCAAAATGCAATCACAATAAGCATATGCAAAAAGCTTAAGGAGGCCATGACCAAATGGCTGAATAAAATAAAAGTGAATCCAGAAGAATTTAATAGACAGATAATGAAATAGAAGAGAATCAAAAATAACGAGAAAAAAAGAAAAACTCAAAGGGCAGTGCAATGAACTCAAAGAGGACATGATCAAGTACAGGAATGAATCCAATGGGCAATCATAAAGTCAAACTAATACAAAAAAATGGAATGCAATAAAGAAATGGAGACCATGATGAAAACCTAATGGAAAACAATAATGAAATAACTCAATTAAAAAGCGCAGTTAAAAAGATTATGCTATAGTCAGCCAAAAGAAAAAAGGCTTGAGGATAAACAGAGGAAATTCATCAGGAGGCCAAAATCAACGAAAGTGCAAAAAATATATAAAAACAGAACATGAGGGGAATGTAGGACACCTTAAATGGAACAAACCTTTGAATCATGAGCATATCAGAAGGGGAGGAACTGCAGGACAAAGGCATAGAGAGTATTGTCAATAAAAATCAAAGAAAAAATTTTAGATCTTACAAAAGAGAGGACCACCTTGGTATAGGAGCATTACTGAACACAGGATAAATACAAGAAAAGAAATTTTGCATATGATTTTATAGTTAAAACAATAAACACAGATAACAAAGAAAGACTACTAAAATCTACAAGAGAAAACATCTCATTGTGAAAGGGTAAAAGGATGGAAAAAGATATTCCAAAAATATGGAAATACAAAACAAGCAAGTGTGGTTATACCTGTATCTCACAAGAGAGATTTTAAACCCAAAGTAAGAGAGAGAGAGAGAGAGAGAGAGAGAGAGAGAGAGAGAGAGAGAGAGAGAGAGAGCCATATCATATTCATGAAGGGAACAATTCAACACAAGGATTTTACAGTCATAAATAAGCGCCTCAGAATTACATTTAATTTTTTTTTGTTTCAAAAGATTTTATTCCATACATATCCCCCCCCCACACACATATTCCCCATAGAAGGTAATTAGGGCCTTTCAGGCAAATCTTTATCAGAAGCAAATAAATAAACAAGTCATATGCTAAAAAGCATAGAGAGAATATTTTCTTTCACAAGGTAAAAATACTTGCAGTTTAGCAGCTGGTTTGTAGTTATACTTGGTCCACTGTCAGGAGGCACTCAGTACATGTTTCAAAGAAAACTCTGAACATCAGTGGACTCATTTCCCCAATCAAAAGAAGCAGGTTAACATGCTGATATGAAAACCTAATCCATTTGCTGCTTTCAAGAAACCCACCTTACCACTGAAGATAGTCACTACCAGTGACTACCAGTTTGTAGCATCAGCCCAGCAGAATAGGCTGTTTACCATACTGCCTTAGGATGAAAGGGTAGAAAAAGATATTTAAAAAAAATGGAAATAGGAAATAAGCAATACCAATATCTCACAAGACATATTTTAATACAAAAGTAAAATAAGAGATAAAGAAGGTCATATCATACTCATCCATGGAAGATTTCAAGATGAGGATTTTACAGTCATAAATGTATATGCACCATACACAGGTGCACCAGATTTTATAAAGAAAAATCCACTAAACATTAAATAAGGAATAAATCCCAACATAGTATTACTCATTGATGATAATATCGTGCTATTGTCAAAAGACAGATCATCTAAACAGAAAATAGAGAAACAATGGAGCTAACAACACTATAGTAAGCATATACACACACACGCACACACACATACACACATGCACACACACATATACAAACATATACACACATGCACACATACACATACATATACACATATACACACATACATACACACACAGACACCTACAAAACATTCTGCCCAAACAGTACAAATTATACATTCTTCTTAGCAGCTCATGAGACCTTCTGTAATTAGATCATAGATTATGATATCAAGGAAATCTCCCACGAATACAGGAAAATTAACATAACTTTCTGTATTATACCTGACAAAAATTAAATAAAGCTAGAAATCAACAATGATAGATACAATAGAAAATACATTAATCACTAGAGGTTAAAGAACACACTATTCAAAAATAAATGGGTCATTGGCAAAAATATTAAAAGTTTCCTAGAACTAAATGAGAAGGAAAACCAACATACCAAAACATATGGGACACAATGAAGACAGTCTTAATGAGGGAAGTTTAAAGCTTTAAATGTCAATATTATAAAAATAGTGGTAAATCATATAACCTAAAAATAAAACTAAAGGCTTTGGAAAAAAAAATAAGAGCAATCCAAACCAAAAAATTCTAGCCAGAAAGAAATAATAAAGATAAGGAAGAAATCATTGAATTTGAAATGAAGAAAATAATTTAAAAATTGATGAAAAAAATAAACATTGTTGCTGGGCGTGGTGGCTCACGTCTTTAATCCCAAACACTCGGGAGGCAGAGGTAGGAGGATTGCCATGAGTTCAAGGCTACCCTACCTTGAAAAACAAAAACAAAAACAAAAAAAACTATTGTTGACAAACTCTTGGCCAAATTGATAAAAGATAAAAAGAGAAGATTAAACAAGACAAGAGGAAAAAAAAGATGTTGCCACAGATACTAATGATATTGGGAAAATATATTCTGCATATTTCAAATTTATATTCCAGAAAATTGGAAAAAAAAAACAGAAGAAATGGATGAATTCCTTGACTCACATGATCTACCAAAACTTAACACAGAAGAGGTACAGTGTCTTGATTTAGCTATAACATGGATTGAGAATAAAAGTGTAATTAAAAGCCTCCATACGAAAAAATGTCAAGACCCAGATGGATTTACTGCCCATGTCTACCAAAGCATTAAACAAGAGCTTCTTCTCAAGCTATCTAACCAAATTGAAAAGGAGGGAATTCTCCCTAAGTTCTTCAATGAAGCTAGCATCACATTATTACCAAAACCAGAGATATAAGTAAAGGTAATTATAGATCAACATCCCACATAAACTTAAGCTAAACAATTCTCAATAAAATTCTCACAAACAGAATCCAAGAGTACATCCAAAATTTCGTCCATCTTGACCAAGTAGGTTCATGCCAGCCATGTAGGGATGGTTTAATATAAGGAAGCCAATAAACATAATGCATCACATAAATAGTCTTAAGGACAGAAACCATATGATCATCTCAATACATGCAAAACAGCCATTCAACAAATTACAACATGATTAAAATACTAGAGGATCCAGGAATGAAGAGATCATATCTCAGCATATTAAGGGCTAGATATAATGGACACAAGGCCCATATCATCCAAAATGGGGAAAAAAGCATTCCCTGTAAAGTCTGGAACAAGATAGAAATGCTCACTCTCACCAAAGCTTATTTAACACATCTTTAACAAATCTTAGCTCAAGCAATAAGACAAGAGAAGGATATAAAAGGGAGACAAATTGGAAAAGAAGTCAAAATAGCTATATTTGAAGATATGATTCTATACTTAAAAGACCCAAAGTATTCCTCCAAAAAACTGAGAGCAGAAAAACTCTTTCAGCAAAGTCGCAGAATATAAAATTAACACACAAAAATCAACAACCTTTGTATATTGCAATGGCAAACACATGGAGAAAAAAAATCATGGAAGTAGTTAGTCCCATTTATAATAGCCACAAAAACTATTATTGGGATCATCTCTATCCAAGGAGATGAAATACCTCTACAAGGAAAACATTAAAACACTGAAGAAATTATGAAAGGTATGAGAAGATGAAAAGATCTCCCATGAGCATGGAATGGAAGAATTTATATTATGGAAATAGCAACTAGAAATAAACAGATTCAAAGAAATTCCATTAAAAAATTTAGGATCATTTGTCACAAAAATAGAAAAAAAATAATCTCAAAATTCATCTAGAAGCACAAAAGGACTCAGATAAACAAAAACATTCCTAGCAAAAAAGAATACTGTTTGTGCTATTAACATACCAGACTTCAAAATATAATGTAAATGTATAGTAACTAAAACAGCATTGCACAGTCACAAAAACAGACATGTAGAAGATGAGTGGAATAAAATTAGAGAACCAATGTATAAGTTCTAATAACTACAGCTACCTGATCTTTGATAAAGAGGCCCAAAACATATACTGGAGAAAAAAAAAACAGCCTTTTCAACATAAAACTTGGAAAAATAGATAAGAAATCAACTCTAAATGGACTAAGAACCTGAATACAGGACCCAAGACTCTAAAATGACTGGAAGAAAAAGTAGGAAAAATTGTCCTTGATGCAGGCATAAAGTCCCTCTGAATGAAAGCCCAGTAGACCAGGTAACTAGATAAATACTCCATGACCATCTAATGAAACTAAAAAGCTATTGTACAAAACGTCAACAGAGTATTTAGACAACCTACAGAATGGGAAAAAATCCTCACCATCTATATATCTGACAGAGTTTTAAATCTAGAATCTACAAAGAACTGAAAAACTAAGCAATAAATCAGTCAATCAACCAGATCAAAACCTAGGACAGAAACTGAACAGAGAATTCTTAAAATAAGAAATGCAAATCGCTAATACACATTTTTAAAGGGGATTAATATCTTTAGCTGTGGTGAGAGTGCAAACTTGCATAACCACTTTGGAAATCAGTGTGGAGGTTTCTCAAAAATCTAAAAATAGCCCTACCTATAGGCCCAGCAATACTGCTCTTCCTCTTGGCTAGGGAATCTCCTTTTAAAAGATGGCAGGGAATACCAGGGAGAACAAAGACCCCTCATTATGACAACAAAAGAACTCTGACTTCTTGGCACAAGTTAAGTCACCTAAATTATATCTGCCAGGTCCCAGGAAATACTACCGAAGTGCAGAGTCAATATGAGTGCTGTTATCACTGCTAGCCTGCGAACCTCCTCAAGGGAGATGGTTGTAGATGCTGAGGAGACTCAAAACTCATCAAAATAGAAAATCAGAGGTTGCTGAGAACTCACAGTAATGGAGACTTAGGGCATGTCCTCCAAGCCTCAGGGAACATTGCAGAAGAATGGCTAGAAAGAATGTAAGGGCCAGAAGGTGGGAAGGTGTACTCTGAGGTACTGACTCTGCCATAGTGATTAGTGCACACATGACCTCACGGTAAGTGTCAATATCCTTACTGAGGAGGGCTTTTAGTGGAACAGGATGAGGGGAAGGAACGTGAAGTATATAACCCAATAGGAATATAACCCATCTGTAATATGCTCATACAATAGAGTTTGTAATTAAAAAAAAATGGACTCAAGGTACAACATGAACAACAGTGTCCTAAAGACACCAGGTTCATACATCCAGTTGTCCTTTCCTGGTCAGATCATTTTGTAAGCGATCAAATGTAAGGGAATCAGAACAAGGCTGTGTTGAAGGCTTTTAGTATGGTTTCATAGACATAGGCATGCCTTATCTATATGGCTGATTTTCAGCTTCTCAATCTCGATCCTCTCAGGGAAAAACAGGCAATCACGATAAATCACTGTTGTCAGTGTGGTCATTTGAATGTATGTCCCCTATAGACTCAGGTGTTTTATTAAAGCTTGCAATGTAGATCTCTAGCTGTCTGAATGGAGGTGGTGTCACTGAGGGGGCAGATTCTGGAGTCCACCACTAAGGTGTCACTGAAGGTTGATCTGAATTCTAACCCAAAGTTATGCAGAAAGGTTTTGAGTTCTGCCTGGACCCTCTGCTGTTTGTTGGCTAGTTATTCATGCTGCTTTTTGGTGGGTGGGTGGGTGCTGGTACTGGTGTTTTTGCTTGCTGCAGTTTTTCTCTCTGCTTGGATGTATGGAAGCAGCTTCTGCCATTGATGTAGCTTTCCACTGGATCTGTAAGCTTGAAATAAACCCCTTCCTCATATAAACTCTGTCTGGTTTTGATGTTCATCCATGTGAAGCTGACATCAGTTATCATCAGCTATATCCTTAAACTGGAATACCTGTCACAAAGCCTTAGTCGTACAAAACTTAATCTTTTGTTAAACCACAATTGTGCTCTTTGAGGAGATTCTGTCTCAAAAAAAATCAAAAACATATATCTAGGGGATAGAGAGATATCTCAGTGATTAAGAGTGCTTCCCATATATGCACGAGGGCCTCAGAGGGCCTGGATTTGATTCTCCAGAACCCATGCAAACAACTTGTCATTAACCATAGTCTTGTGGGAAGCAGAGGTCAAGAGCATCACTGCGAATTCCAAAATGAGCAAGCTCTGGAATCAGCAAGACACTCTGTCTCTAAGATATATTCTGATGATCTAAAATGTGGAAAACGCCAAATGTCCTCTTCTGGTCTCCTCATACAAGAGCACATCTGGACATATATATGCATATACCACATATAGCATCCCAAATATACTACACACACATACACACACACACACACACACACACACACACACACACACACACACACACACACACGCTCACACAATTCTAAACTAAGCTATTTCAGGGGTAGGAAATGACCAGTTTAATTGTGGTTTTGTAGGGAATGTCTGGTGTGGGTGGCTCCCATCTATGAATTCAAGTAACTTTTTTAAATTTTATTTTATAATTCATGTAACTTATTTGGTCATGTGTGCTATCACTACATTAAGCCAGCTTTCATGTTTTCTTCAGTTTTTGATTTTACCAAATGTAGAGCATTATCATGCAAAGTCTGCATTAGGTTCAAATCCCTTTGAACAAAATCATAATGGAAGTTATTGAGTTTAAGTAATTCTGTGGTAAGAAAGAAAATGAGAATTGTGGTTTTTTCCACATCAAGGTTAAGATTGCGTTTAGCAAAAAGCATCTGTAAGATGAAGCATTTCATAAAAGTCTCCTTTAATATTATCTTTGATTATAGAAGTTTAAGTTTTCTATGTTTTGTTCTTTGATCATTGTAGCTAAATGTTTTAAATGTTGATTTTTATCAATGTACTTTTGGTTTGGTTGTTTCTTTTTGTTTTTCTCATCTCTATTTCAGGTGTTTTTATTCTGATCTTTATTGTTTCTTTCCATACAATTAAGACAGATAGCTATGAATGTGGCCCAACACAAAATTTATAAGTACACTTAAAAATGATATTGTTGTGATTTTTATATCAATTGTCCCATTTCTCAAGTATGAGCTTTGTAGAGGAAAACATTATGTTACAATTTTCAAAGAATTAGACATCATGCCTAAGGACTTTATTTCCTCATTTCTTAAGGTATAAGTTGGTCTATTAATTTGAGAACTTTTCTTTTTTAACATAGGCATTTCTAGTCATAAATTTCCTTCTGAGCAATGATTATCAAAATCAATGTGTTTCAGTTTGTTCTGTTTTGATTTTGACTCATCTGAAGGTATGTTCTTATTTGTTGTGTGATTTGTTTCATAATTCTTTGGTTACTTCAGATTGAATTCACTTTTATTTATGAATTTTATAGGCTTCTTCCTGTGGTCTATTTTTAATTTCAACTCATTAATGTCAAAATACATAATATAACTTCATTCTTTTCAGGTATTGAATTTATTAATTGACCTAATGTATGGCTAATCCTAGTAATAATATTCCATTTATACTTATGATGAAGGTATGCTCTGCTAACTAGTGGAGTGACGTGAGTGTGAGTCTGTTAATTCTAGCTGGTTTGTAAGTCTTCTGTTGCCTTATTGATCTCACTTTGTTGTTATTCTCAGTGTTGAAACTGTGGTATTGATGTCTCTACCTACTGCTGTTAAATTACCTCTCTCCCTTTAATTCCACTTGTATTTCACTTATATATTTTGGGGTTTTCTTATTATGTATATGTGGTTATCCTTTTTGTACATTTATTTGCCTTTTTATTGTTATAAAATGTCCTTGACTATTTTAACAAATTTTATCTTTGTCTATTTTGTCTAATACTGGTGTAGCTACGGCAGCTCATTTTTTTGGTTACTATTTGTCTGCCATATCTCTTTCTGTCATTTCACTTTAAATTTATATGTGCCTTCACATCTAAAGTGAATCTTTTGTAGACAGCACATAGGTGGGTAAGATTTTTCTTTTCCAATCTGTCAACCTCTATAATTTGACTGAGACATTTATTCTATTTACAACTAATGTAATTACTGATAGAACATTTGTGTAATTATTACATTAAATATGTTTTCATTGATATCTTTATTGTCCTAAATTAGATACATTGTATTAGCAAAGATTATATTGGTATCCCCATTTCCCTCCTCCCTGTGCCCAATCCATGGGGTATCCTCCTCGGTTGGCATGCTGGATCAATCCATGGGGTAGGAGGTTATGGATATTACAGGAGGCAGCCAGGACCCCACCTCACCCTTTGTGTGTTGTCGCTGAGGGGGACAATGTCTCTGGATATTCTCCCCCACTATGGCTTTTACAATCTTTCCACCCCCTCTTCCACTCAGATCCCTGAATCATGGTGGGTATTAAGGCTGCTTTATTGTGAGATATTAAGGGCCTCTGTACTGCTTAAGGTTGTGTTGGAAATCATTGGTGTCTATCTTGCTGACTTAACTTGGGTTGACTGATTAGCTGTGGTTTTTGAAACCCAATTTCTTTATTACAGTTTAGCCTTTTTGTTTTAAGTAAATGTTTTTTAGTGACCCACATTCCACTTTTTTGCCATTTTCTTCATAATTATCCTGCTGATTGTAGTTTATAACACATAATACCAAGTTGTTTTCGTTACTATATAAAATATAATAGATTTTGGAAATAAAATTTACTTTAATGCCATTTATATTTGCTAGTGTACAAATAATTTTGTTGTGTATTTATTTATTTCTTCTTGATGCTGTAATTATCATAAAGTATCATTATAAACTGTGTGGTCATGAATGCGCACTGATAATTACTGCCTTATAATTTCCTTTATATAATATTACAAAACAGTTACAAGCCAAAAAATATATTCATATTGATTGACTGTTGTGTTTATGCTGTTACTTTTCTTTTTTGGGGGGTGAATGTGTGCAGAATATTGTGAGACCCTGCTAAGAGGCACAGAGGATATAGGGATAAAGGAAGTTGAGGCTGGCCTGAGACCACGATAATCTCAAATTTATCTGAGTTTATCTGAGACTGGCAGGAATTGAGGTCAAAACCTCCCTCTTTTATCCTAGAAACTCCAGCCCCTCTGGCAGGCCAGCAACAAACTCTGATAAGCCTAGACACTTCCAGGCCTGAGTTTACTAAAGCTCACACACCCAGCTGTAATAACAAGCCTGGACAATAAAAGTTTAAAGGTCACAGCTCCTCTGCAGCCACCACCAACTAGTACATGTCTAGAGTCATGTAATTCCTGCCACTTGGAGCTGAGAAAGCCCCCTCAACTTATCTATGCAAACTACGCATCCACAGGTTACTGGCCCCTGCCAATCCGTTCATGAGACATCCACAGACTACCCTGCCCCTACCAATCCCCTTGCCACTTATGCTGCTTCCTCTGATTTTTCCTCTAGTTTCTCCTCTATATAAATGACCTTTTTGCACAAAATAAATGAGCTGTTCACTGCAACTGCCTCTGGAGAGTTCTTCCTCATGATGGCTCACTGCTATCTCAAGACTCTGTCCCCACACCTCTGTGAATGAACAGGGAGTTGATGCGCACTGAAGTTCCCCAATTAAGCCAAGGAACCACAGAGTAAGTGTGGTACTGTGTGATGTGATGTGACATGTGTGTGCTGTATGTGTGTGTGTGCAGATGTGTGTGTGTGCAAATGTGTGTGCAAATGCCTGTGCCCTGTATGGCACATGTGTGGAAGCAAAGGAGAACCTCAGGAGGTCTCCTTTCATCTGCTTGTTTTCTTGAGACAAAGGCTCTCCCACTCCTAGCTGTCATTTTGCCATTTTTTTTCATAACAAAACTCAGTGATTCTCTGGTCTCTGCTTCCTGTAGGACTGGGTTTATAAATGTGTTTGCCAAGACCAGCATATGATTTCTGGGAAATCGAACACAGGTGATCTAGGGACCTTTAAGTCTCTCCTGATTGTGGAACAAGCATTCTGAACTTCTGAGCTTTCTAGGCAGCTCCCTGCTATTGCTTTTTATTTGTTTATGTGGACTCATTTTACTGTTCAGTGATATTTCTACATTTGAGTCAGAAAAACTCTTGCAAAAACATTCTAAGTTGGGTCTAATGTCAATAATTTTTGTTATCTAGGAGTCTTTTAAGTTTCTTTCATTTTTTTATGGTTAGTATGACTAGACAGAGAATTCTAAGGAATGGAATAAAAGTTTCAAAAATTTCAGTTTCTCTTACTAAAAGTCATCTCTCCTCTCTGTCTCTCTCTTTCTCTCTCTCTCTCTCTCTCGTGAGTCCCATTGTGTTTTTATAATATCTTGATTATGTAAATTGAGCTTTAGAATTTGAGAAAATTTGCTTAATTTTCTCACAGTTTTACCAGTTTCACTTACTGTTTTTGTGGAATGAAGGATTTTAAGTTCTTCTCTTTTATATTCTTCATAATCATACATTTACTTCTTGTCCTTACACACACTTCTCCAAAAAATGATTCTATGAATTTTATTTCAAAATCTACCTATCACTTTGCCAGCCTGGGACATGATAAGAACTGAAATATGTGGACACTGCTCAACACAGTACTTGTAAAATGAAGAGTCCCATGCAGGTAAGATGTTTGCGCTGTCCTAAGAGACTGAGTTTAAGGCAGTGGGAACAGGGATCAAGATCATCCTAAACCTGGATATGATCCATTCAAATGAGTATCCAAGGGGGTACAATATAGAGGCCAAAGTAACAAAAAATTCCAGATGGTGGATAAAAATAATCTGCATTACTTGTAAGTCAAATACATTGAATTAGACAATGTCAGATACTAGGAAGAAATAAAGCAAAATAAGATTCAAAATGAAAGGTCAACTCAAGAATTTTAGGAATAGTTGATGTAAAATGAATGATAATTATTCATTTATAAATTTAAAATATATTTCTCTGATATTTATTCAAGTTATACTTCCTATATATCATTTTTGTAGGTAAAATTGTAATAGTATGTTTTATTGTAGAATTTGGCTTTTGGTTTCTTTTATGTTTTTGTTATTTTATTTTAATTTTAAAATATTTATTTATTCATTTGGAAGCAGAGAGAGAGATAGAGAGATCAGAATCAGACAGAATGGCCACACCAGGGCCTCCAGCCACTGCAAATGAACTCCAGATGCATGTTCTATTTTTTTGCATCTGGCTTTACATGGGTACTGGGAATTGAACCCAGATCGTTAGGCTTTGCAGGCTAGGGCCTTAACTGCTGATCTATCTCTCCAGCCCTGTTATCTTATTTTTGATGAATATATTTTCTGAGCAATTTTACTTTGAATGTAAATATAATGAATGTAAAAAGACAGAACGTAAATACAATGAATATTTCTTACTGTGTATAATGTGATTCATTCCCAGATAACATAAGAAACATAATCTCCCTTATCAATTTATTTTGTTTTTAGAAGCTTCACACACACACACACACACACACACACACACACACACACACACACACACACACACACACACACCAATGATGGAAAGTTTTTACATGGAAATTTCTTACCAATGACACTTTTATAGAATGAAGTTTGTGTCACATTCCTTGAGGCAAGTAGTTAATAATTTAAAAGAATAAAGTGCTGTAAAATGTGCTCTTAACTATAAATTTGTTGCCACGAGCAACATTTTATGCAGACTGAGATTTGGACTGACTCAAACAAGGGTTTGCAGTGGCCATCACCTGGGCATAGCTCCAATTGTAATAGCTGATGAATCCTGCTGGATCTTTACTTGCACAGGGTAGCAGCAGACATTCTAGAATACAGACAGTTATGAATACCCTGGTCATAAAAGAGTCATCCTGTATTTTATTTTTTCAAGAACCACTGGCCAAACCACGTGTATGTGTCCCTGGGATATGTGAAGCGAAGCCTTACGACTTTCGGTGGGTCACAGGTTAAGTCAGCTGGTCCTTATCCTGACCTAGACTTTGTCTTCATAACTAGGGGCAGGAAGGAAATGCATGTCTCCGGGGAGTGAGCCTGATTTCTACTACCTATGATGATGTTAGTTCTGGAGAGCTGGTCCAAAGAGAAGAATGTCATTTATTTAATGTATTGATGTATTCATTTTTTTTGCATTTGTGGAGTAGATGTGAGGCCGTGTGTGTGTGTGTGTGTGTGTGTGTGTGTGTGTGTGTGTGTGTGTGTAGATGTAGTATTCAGAGCATGTCCACAGGCCAGAGGAAAATGTTGTTGGTCCTGGTCAATTGCTCATATGCTTGTTCTTCTTGACAGAGTCTCTTCCTTGACTCCTGAGCTTGTCATTTTCTTAAGCACCAGAAATTCTCTCTGACGAGAGAGAGAGAGAGAGAGAGAGAGAGAGAGAGAGAGAGAGAGAGAGAGAGAGAGAGAGAGAGAGAGATTATTCTTAGATTGAAGGTCATTATCAGTAAATCCTATGAGCAAACAGCAAGAATTTTAATTACTAGGCCAGGGTTTAGTCCAGTTTGTAGTTATAAAACAATAACTAATAAGAAAGGAGGTCTTCAGTCTGAATGCAAGTAAAACAATAAGAAAAGTCAGAATTGTGAGCTATAGACATAAAAAAAAATTATAGAACATATAGGTCCAAAGTGCCCCAACATGTCAAGACAAATAAATCAATAAATATTTACTGAACTGAAAAAATGAGGGAAAGAAGTATCATATGCATTCTTTGTTTATTTGATGATATTAGTCAATTTGGTGAAGAAAGTATAAATCGCAGAGAATGCTAAAGAACACCAGTAGGGAGAACAAGCTCATACTAGTTCAGCAAAAATGCTAAGCCATGCTAAAACAGGCATGAAGAAAAAGATGGGCAGGTAATCAAAGTAAAATTTTCAAATGGAATCATTAATTTGTTTTCAAAATGCTTACTGATATTTACTCGAATGAAAGATAAATTGACTACAAACATGATTTTGGTCTATGTTATGTAAGAATTGTTGATTTAATTCTTCAATGATTGTTTGGGATTTAGAAGGTTGCAGGTCTCAAGCCAAATTATCTTGAACTATTTTCAGCCCTATTAGTTGATTTAACATCCCATCTCTTCAGACGATGACAACTCATATTTAGCTCCAGGGATTAAAAAAAAAGACACTCTAAAAAAACCTCTCCTGTTTCCTTTGAGGTAAGACCTGCGTCAGGCTCCTGAATGTGGGATGTCAAGGACCTCAAGAAGTATTCATTTTCACTCAGAAGTTTTCCAGATGGGCATCAGGTATCCCTGTGGAATTTTGTCTGCAGTGATCCAGCGTACACTCTTTGGTGGATTTCAATGAATGCTTTCTGGGGCGTGGGCCTCTCCTCGTTTGTTTGATAGCCATTAGTTAATTCTGAGCTTGTTCTTAGGGTCCCATTTTGTTGGCATATTTTTTGTTTGTATTGAGAACATATTGTTTTAAGATCTTCATTCTCATTTTGTTTTCTAAGCATTTGGGTTTAGGGCATTCGGTTTATTTATGTTAGTTTTCAGCATGCTTGTTAATATGAGAACACTTGGCTATTTTCTGCCTCTCTTTCAATATCTTCAAATAGAATTGCTGCATTTTATTGTGACTTCAGGAGCTTATTGCAACCTTGCTGACTTTAAGAATTCTGGGAGTACTGATCACAAGACACTGAATAGAAGATGCACTTGTTTCCTACAGACCAACAGTGTAGAAATACTGTGGGGAAATTCCATGAACTCTAATTACCCCTAGGTAAGACCAACAAAACATACCCTGTCCTGGGTTGGAAGAGACTACATTGTCTCAGATGAAAGGTACATTTTAGAGTTAATCAACCAGTGTTTTAAGGGTCCTCACATTCCTGTAAATGCTCAAGACAAGCCGAAGGAACAGTGAAAGTTGAGGGGGAAACACAAAAGCAACATATACATATGTTCCAAAACAAAGATCCTCAACTGGCATTGAGAAGCTTACAGTTTTGAAGAGAAAATTGGAAATAGCTATTCAAAGAAGGTGACAATGTTTATAGCTAATGGTACCATTTGGTACTCCAACTGCATTTGGGAAAATGACATGGCTGGGTAATTTTCTTTCTACCCAATTCAGGGTAAGTTTTGTTGGGTTTACCCATGGGTGGTTAGACTTCTGGAGTGTTCCCCACAAGGAATTCAATTTCTAATTTTTTGAGACCCCCCCATTCTGATTTCCATAATGGCTATACTAGTTTGCATGCCCACCAGTGAATAAGAGTTTATTGCTACACCAATGGGAACAATGGTGGCATATCTGTTTTGAGGGAAGAAAATTGCTCACTGATTGGATTTGAGGCCCACTCCATGACTATTACTGAAAACCTAGTAAAAAATAACTATCTTTAAAAAATGTCTATGGCTAAAGAGGTCATGAGCCCTAGTATGGGGTGGGGGTGGCAGGGGAGGGTGTTTCTACTATTGTCTGGCTAAATGCATATATTATGCTCACCAAACTTCCCTTAATTAAACACTCATGTTTATGCCAATATATTAATGCTACTTTCACTAATGGTTCAAAAAGCTGTTCTTTTCAGGTGGTGGTAACCACTGGGGTGATTCAAGACTGGCCAAAGTGCTGAGAAGAAGTGACAGTGGAGTGTCCAGAAATAGGTGAGACATCTCTATTACACACTCCAAGGCTCAGCAACCATTGTAGACAAGATGGCAGAAAGAATGTAAGTGCCAAAGGAAGGGGAGGAGTGCTAACAATACCATCTTCCAGACACTAATACAGTGGAGAGGGGATATGAGAGGGGGCATGGCAGAGTGATGGGAAAGGATTATGTTCATAGTCTATTTTATATATTTATAGAGGTTGCTAATTAAATGCCTTTTAAAAAATTATTTTTCTCTATACCTTTGTGTACATGAATTGTCTGTTTTCTTGAAAATAGCCATTCTGATTGGAGTTAGATGGTATCACAAAGTAGTTTTAATTTTCATTTCCCTGATGTTTCATACTTTTAAAACTTCTTTGGCTGAAGAGGTGGCTTAGCAGTTAAGGCATGTACCTAAAAAGCAGAAGGACCCAAGTTCGATTCCCCAGTACCCACGTAAAGACAGATGCACAAAGTGGCACATGCATCTGGAATTCGTTTGCAGTGGTTGGAGGCCCTGGCATGTTCATTCTCTCTCTCTCTCTTCTCTCTCTCTCTCTCTCTCTCTCTCTCTCTCTTTTTCTCTAATACATAAAGAAAATATTAAAAAAAATCTTATTGGTTATTTGTATATCTTCTTTTGTGATTTGTTTGATTATCTCAGCCCATTTGGTGATGTAGAACTTTTTCTTTTGATGTTTAATGTTTGTAGGTTCTTAGCCCCCCTGGAATCTTCTCATTGCTAGCCCCCTGTCTGAAGTGTGGCTAACAAAGATTTTCTCCCATTCTGGATTCTCTGTTCATTTTGCTGATAATTTCTCTTGCTGTGCAGATTTTATTTTAATTTCATGTTTTCCCATTTGTTAATTTGTGAAGCTATTATCTGTGCTATTGGAGGCTTATTCAGAAAGTTCTTGTGCCTGTATCTTGAAGCATGTTCCTAATTTTTTTTCTCTAGCAAAACTGGATACTCACCCGCAGAAGAATAAAATTAGAACCCAATCTTTCATGCTGTGCAAATAACAATTCAAAGGAAACCAAAGACTTTAATTGGAATTTTAAGGCATCTAAGGAAAATAAATAAAGAAGTTGGCAATTTATAAATACCAAGACTCTTAAAATTGCATCAAACAGAGGAAACTGATTGAGGGCTTAAACACCTGGTGCTACGGGAAACACAAATTTGAAAGGTCCCCAAAGGAGTACAGATGAACACAAGATGTGGGATTTGGAAATTTGAAATTAAGATGCTTTCAGTGTACCCAACCATTTTCCAAATCCTGTCACAGTTTCCAGGAGAAAGAGATGACTCCCAGACACTGCAGTTTCCCAGACTCCACAGGCTCCCTGGTTCAGCAAAAATGGCTCACATTGCAATAAGACTTTCCAGCAATGAATTACCAGGGAGCTACCCACAACCATGGACTCAGCTCCAGAAGAAAAGTTGGATACTCTGTACAATGTCCTGGCCTTAGAATCATGATTCTGAGCAAATAGATCCAGGCTGAAGTGATCATTGCCATTCCAGGCGTTAAAGAAGAACAGACAACAACCAAAGTCTCCTCCAAAACTCACTAATTCCAAACTCAGGGGATGGAAGAGCCTTAGAGAAAATTTCAGACAATTTTGAAAGAAAGATAAAATAAATGTGTGCCAAGAAATTAAAGAATTCCAAGAGAACACATATAATCAGCTGATAAAATAAGACAGTCAATGGAGTAGATGAAAATGGAATACAATAAAGAAGTGGAATTATTGAAGAAAACCAATTGAAATGATACTTAATATGAAAAATGCAGTAAGTGAAATGAAAAGGTCACCAATAAAATAGATCATGAGAACAAAATGTCAGGGCTTGAAAACAAAGTAGAGAAATAGATTGGTTCAATCAAGGAAAATCACAAGCTTACAAAAACTATATGGACAGCATATGCAAATACTTTGGGACACTGGAAAAAGTTCAAATCTATGGCTCATGAGCATAGATGAAGGAAAATTCTTCATAGGTGAAGAATATTTTAAAACAATCAAAGCAGAAAATTTCCCAAATCTAAATTTAAAACACCAGTTATCCCAAACAAATTGCATTGAGAATAAAAAAAAAAGAGAAATTTTGGGAGCACCAATAAAGGCAAGTCTACCCAAATTACAGTTTACTTTGTAACCAAAAGTTTAAGAGCCAGAATGGCTTGGAATGGTGTATTTCAAATACTGAAAGACCACAGCTGCCAACCTAGGTTACTATACCTAGTGAAAGTATCAGTCACAATTGAAGAATAAAAAAAATTATAAATGTGTACTAAAGAAATTTGTGCTAGCAAAGCCAATTCTACAAAGGATACTAGAAGAAATACTGCCAAGAAAAGTAAAAGATAAACACATCTAAAGAGCTACATCGAAAAATTAAATGATGCTAGATTAGTTCTTAGCAATTAAAAATTAAGAAAACACCAAACATTACAAAATGATGGAAATTAGTATATAACTTTCAATAATATACCTTAATATTAATGGTCTCAGTTCCCTAATCAAAACACACAGAATAACAGTGTGGATTAGGAAACAGAATTCATCTCTTTGCTGTGTCCAAGAAATCACCTCTCTATGAAAGACAGGTACTTACTTAGGGTAAAAAGATGATAAAAGACATTCTAAGTGAATACAAATGACAAACTGCTTGATGTTATTCTTATATTGGACAAAATAAACTCTAAATTAAAATTAATCAGAAGAATTAAAGACCATGTCATACTGATTAAAGGAATCAAGAAGTCATTGTAGTTCTACACACTGATTTCACACAAAAATACTTCTAGATGTAAGGTAAGATATTACTTTCAACACAGTAGTACAAGGAGGTGGCTTCAATACCATTTTCTCATTAATAGATATGTCCTGTTGACAAAAGAATAAATAAATAAACAGAAACACCTTGGAGTTAAATGGCATCCTAGAGCATATGAACAAAACGGACATTTACAGAACATTCTACCCTAATGCTTCAAAATGCACATTCTTTCTCAGAAGTCCTTTCTTAAAAAATAGATCATATATTAGGACAAAACGTCTCAACAAATACAAAAAAAATAAATATTAAATAAATCTTGATATCCTAAGTGGAATAAAGCTAGAAAACATTAGCAAAGGAATTAAACAATATATTTTTAAGTTATGAAAGTGTCATTTAAAAAAAGGAGGAAAAATATTCCTAGAATTGAATGACAATGAAAAAAATCAAAACCATTGAGATACAATGAATTCAGTCCATTCTACCAAAAGCAATATGTAGATTCAATGCTATCCCGATCACAAACCTAGCGCCATTCTTTACCTAAATAGAAAACATAACCTTAAAATTAATATGGAAGCATAAAAAGTCTCAGATATCCAAAACTACCCTCAACAAAAAGATTTCTGCTTCAAGTATCACCATACATTACTTCAAGTTATATTAGAGAGCCACAGTCATACAAACAAACATGTTGATCAATGTAAGAGCCATGGTGGAGAAGAATATCCAGAGACATTGCCCCCCTCAACAACAATACAAAAAAAGGGAAGAAAAAAAAAGAACGAAAAACCTGGCTCCCTCTGGTGCAGTTCATAACCCCCTATCCTATGGAGAGATCCAGTATGTGCACCAAAGAAGGACCCCAGTGGGTAGGGGACAGGGAGGAGAGAAACAGAGATACCGTCACAAGATTTGCTCATACAATGTATATGCTTATTCATAATAAAGATTTTTTAAATTAAATGGAATAGAAGTTCTAGAAATAAGTCCAAGTAATTTCAGACACCTGGCTTTTGACAAAGAAGACAGAAACACACATTAGAGAAAAGATAGCATTATCAGCAAATGATGCTGGAAAACAATCATGTATCTACATTTATAAGAATGATTCCAGATTTTTTTTATTTTTCACCAGGAACAAAAATCAACTCCAAATAGATCAAGAGCCCCAATGTAAGGCCTGAAATTCTGAAATGAATAAAGTAGAGAAGACACTCCAAGATATAGCGATACAGAAGTACTTTCCGAAAAGGACCATGATAGCCCAGGAAATAAAGCAAACAGCCAATAAATGGGATCTGGTAAAACTAACATTATATTTCAGACTTTAGGAAACCACCAACTAAGTCAAGAGTCAAGGTAAATAATGGGAACAGGGCTGGAGAGATGGCTTAGTGGTTAAGGCACTTGCCTCCAGTGCCAAAGGCCCCAGGTTCAATTCCCCAGTACCCACATAATCCAGACCCACAAGGTGGTGGCCCTGGTGGTCTCTCTCTCTCTCTCTCTCTCTCTCTCTCTCTCTCTCTCTCTCTGCTTAATAAAAAAATAAAACCGATGATTTAAAAAAAAATCTTAAAAAAAAAAAAAGAATGGGAACAACTCTCCACCAGCTACATATCTGGCAGAGGACTAATATCTAGAAGACAAAAATACACAATAAAAATTATGCAACAATAAAAAAATGGGTCCTGGAACTGAGCAGACTTCTGAAAAGATGAGATACAAGTTGCCAATAAATGTTTTAAAATGTTGGACATGTTTAATTCATCAGAAAAATACAAATTAAAACAAATTTAAGAATCCATCTCATCCTTGTCTGAATGCTATCATCAAAAATTAAGTGACAGCAAGTCATAAACAGAAAGAGAACTCTTACTCTCTGTTAGTAGGAAGGAGTATATAAAGGTGCAGCCATTACGGATAGCAGTGTGGAGATTTCTCAAGGAATCAAAAGATGATCCGCCTTCTGACTGCTACACCACTCTCCATTCTACTTCAGAGGCACTTGGTCATCCATGTTTATTGCTGCTCTATTCACAGTAGCTAGGAAGTGGAATGATCCTAGATGCCCATCAACTAATGAAGAGATTATGAAAATGTAGTAGATATACACAACATCCTTTTATTCAATTGTAAATAAAAATAAAATGAAGGCATAAGAAGATTAATTGATGGATCTTCAAAATATTATACTAAGTAAGGTCAGCCAGGATCTAAAAGGCAAATGCCACATGCTCATATGCAGATTCTAGCACTGAATGTTTCAATTTCTGTGTGAGTTGGCATAATTGTCAGTAGAAGAGACCATGAAGAAATAAAGTACCATAAGTAGGGAAAGGAGGCTGGGTTTAAGGGGAGGTGGTATTAGATATGTAAGTAGAGGAATAAGATACTGGGGTAGATTAGTCTAAAAAGGATCAAGGGGAAGGAGTAGAAGACAGGAGGAGGATAGAGGTAGCCAAAGAAAGCTATATGGAAATTTATTTCTTTGTTAGCTACCAAAAATTTTATATGTATATGTATGTATATATATATATATATATATATATATATATATATATATATATATATATATATATATATATATATAACCAGACCATTTGTGCATTTATGCAGAAATACATTTGGCGTTGGAGAATGCTATGTCGAGGTCACAAGTTTTATAGGAAAATCTCAGTGATAACAGTGGGGATAACTCCCAATGAACTATTATGAATCAGTGAGGCTTATAAGGGCCCCCAAAACAATACAGGTTAATGTCAATGCTCTTGGTTGCCAAGCAGAAGTAGATGATGAGACTCTACTGCTGAAGACATCACATACATAGGTTGCAGAACATTGAAAACAACATAGTAGGGCCAGGAGAACCTGGATGAATACTAGGCTATCCATGGTCCCGTGGCACAAGGACTGATCCAGACGACTCACAGAGGAGGATATCCAGCTGGTTGGGGATGGGGGAGGGGAAGCATCGGAGAAGTGGGGACAACAACTCATTGTTTGCCCACTAAATAATGTAATTCATTATGGACAATAAAAATAAATAAATAAATAAAGCTAGAACTAAGGTGCAACCTTCTCCCAACTGGCTAGAAATCATTGCATTGGAAAGTGCTCTGCACACTAATGCATGAGAAAAATCATCAACAATATTAACCAACAGTGGGTCATGCGAGCTACACAACCAACCAGCTAGGAAAATGTGCTGTCATGCCTATTATAGATAACCAACTGCTCTCTGATAGGATGTTAGGACTGCTACATAGGAGATAATTTATGCCTGGTACTGGAAACTTACTCAAAAGCTTATGCTTGGAATGTCACAAGTCCTAGGAAGGAATTCACTACAATTATTTGATTAATGGATATGTTAACCCCATCAAATTATCTATGTTCATGTCCATAAGTTAAAGCTGCTCTCATTTCTGGTTACGAAAGCTTCATTCTGCAGATGGCAATAATTGCTAGTGAGGCTCAAGACTCTTCAAAGTGCTGAGAAGTGATCATTAAAGGCTTGGCTCCAAAGGAGAAAGTCTATTACACCATTTGTGGCTTAGGGAACATTGCAGAAAAGGTGTCAGAAATAATGCAAGAATGATCTGCTCCAAGTCCATCAATTTTTCTTTAAATTTCATTATGTCATTTTTCCTTTCAGGTGCATAGAATTTCTTGGTGTATATGTACCAGAACTTTGATATCTATTTGTCCAGTGATGTGCATTTGGGTTGTTTCCAATTCCTCACTACTATTAATTGAGCTTCTATAAAGATGGTTGAGCAAATGTGTCTGTACTTCTTTGAGATGCCCTGTAGATGAATATCTGGGCCCATTGGTAGCTCCATATCCATCCTGTTCAGGAGCCTCTACACTGCTTTCCATAGTGGTTGTACAAGTTTGCATTCCCACCAGCAGTGAATGAGGGTCCCATTTTCCCCACAACCTTGCCAGATTCTATTGTTGGTAGATTTATTAATGATTGCCATTCTGACTGGAGTACGGTGGAATCTCATTGTTTTGATTTGCATTTCTCTGATGATGCATTAACCATGACATTGAACATTTTCTCAAATGGGAGATGGCCATTTATATTTCTTCCTCTGAGAATTCCCTATTGAGTTCAGATCTCCATTTTGTGACAGGGCTGTTTGATATTTTTTATTTAATTTTTTGTGTTCATTGTATGCTCTAGATATTAGACCTCTATCCATACCGTGACTGGCAAAGATTAAGTCCCAGTTTGATGGTGGTCTATTGACATTGAGTATGGTATACATGTCTGCACAGAAGTTTTTTAGCCTGATGGGATCCCATTGGTTAAGTGATTGTTGCACTTCCTGGGCTATCAGAGGTTTGTTCAAGAAGATTTTCTCTATTTCTATTTCATAGAGCTTTCCCTCATTTTTTTTCTTCCAGGGCTTTCAGAGTTTCAGGTCTTATGTTGAGGTCTTTGATCCATTTGGAGTTGACTTTTATGCTTGGTGAGAGGAGAGGGTCTAACTTCATTTTCTTGCAACTATTTATCCAATTTGTCCAGCATGATTTATTAAAGATGCTATCTTTACTCCAGTTAACATTGTTGGCATCTTTGTCGAATATGAAGTAACTCGAGCTTAGGGCAGGGTCTTCAATCAATCTTAGCAACCACACAAAAGCCCAACATATTTTCCCTCATATGTGGTTCCTAACCATGTTAAATTGGAATACTAAGAAAATCTGTCAGTGAGCAGAGAGTTTGTAAAAGGGAATGGAATGAGTTGGGGGGGAAGGGAGGTTGGGGGGAAGGAGAGGGTGGGGAGACTCATACAGTAGACTAAACTAATAATGAATTAACACCATAAAAACCTAGCTTTTATACAGTAAGCTCCTGAGGAAGCTGAGGGCACCACCTGGTACGAGGGGCCATGAACAGAATGGGAGGAAGCCTAAAGTCAAGAATAATTGCTCAGGCCTGCATCTTCCTGTTCCAGTTGTTGGTTCCTTCCAACAATGAACTATTGATCAAAGAGAACCACAATGTCCCCCAAATGTGACAGACTTCTGTCAAAGCTATTGAATACCTGCCCCAGGCCTAAAAAAAGACTCTATTGCTAAAGAAATCACAGAGTGTCATCAACCAACACCAAGAGATCCTGCTAAATCCAGAATGGTAACCAGTTCCCAGATGGTAGCATGTGTAGCACTGGAAGCTGTTGCATAAGCTACCAGGGGAAATTGGTCAAGAATATTTGGAGAAAGCAGACACCACTGATATATAATTGTCATGGTTTGATCCAGGTGCCCCCCACAAACAATTGATTGTGTTCTGATAGATCGATCCTCAGCTGATGGAAGTTTGGGTTTTACAACCTCGATGAAGCTGTGTTGTTGGGGGCAGGCTTATGGGGTTATAAACCAGCTTCCCCTTGCCAGAGTTTGGCACACCTTCCTGCCGCTGTTTGTAGTGCTGTGGCAGAGGTGATGTCCAGCCCTCTGCTCATGCCATCGTTTTCCCTGCCAGGATGGAGTCTCCCCTCGAGTCCATAAGCCAAATAAACCCATTCCTCCACAAGCCGCTTTTGTTTGGGTTCTTTCTGGGCAGCAACTAGAAAGCTGACTGCAACAATAATATAGACAGTTGTCACAAGAATGCTGAACACACGGCTGTATGGAAGAGACCAGCAAGTCAAGAAATGCTCATCTGTGCAATAGTGGTTTAATGATTGGCTAAGAGATCTACTTGGTGACAAGGAATCCTCAACTGGAACTGGGATCCATGGAATAATCCTATGGGGGCCCAAGAACCTGGGCTCCTAGGGGAAAGTCCTACTACCAGAGAGCTACAGATAGGCTACACCCATTAGTTGCTAACCAAACTAGCAATGTTATCTCATTTAACCTATATTGATCTCACTCTCAGATGGAGATTCTGTTTGCATTTTTTAGAAGGCATTGAGAGAACCAGGGGCAACTCAATTCCACCAACAAGACATTGGATGATGGCTTCCATCCTGGCAGGAGACAAGCCACACCTAGCCTTCACACAGGGCCCAAATGAAACCTAGAAGAAGTGACAAGACAAACAGGAGACCAATCACAACAGCAAGTGTGATAACCCATGAAAGGTCACTGGAGACAGACACCAATGACACCTAACAGAACTCAGGGCAAAGACCATAGACACTTAAGATCTCAACAACGAAACAGACTCAAAACTCACCCACTATGACTCTTGGAACTGAGCAGAAGAGGGGGCAGAAAGAATGTAAGAGCCATGGTAGGGGAGAATATCCAGAAATATTCCCCCCCCAGGAACAATGCACTAAGGGAAAAAAAGAGAAAAACTTGCTACCTCTGGTGCGGTTAATAACCCCCTAACCTATGGACAGATCCAGTATGCACCCCAAGGAAGGACCCCAGTAGGTAGAGGACAGAGAAGAGAGAAATAGGGACACCTTTGCAAGATTTGCTCATACAATTTATATACTTATTCATAATAATGATGTTAATTAAAAAAGATTTCCTTAAATTTTATAAAGAAAAATAAGAGAGAAATAAACCAACAAGTACACAAGTGATCTAAAAGATTGAGCTATTAATGTACTTTAGTAAAGTGGTAAAAAAGAAAGAAAATGCTTTTAGGTAAAGATTTTATCTTTATTAATATTTTATGTATGATCTTGTGTGCCAGGTTCATGTATGTGTGTGTGCACACATGTGTATGTCTGCCTGTACATGTCAGAGGACAACCTAAGTTATTCCTTAGGTTGTCCACCTTTTTGTGATATGTTCCTCTTATTTTCCTTGAACTTACTAATTAGGAGAGACTGGCCAGTAAGTCCCAGATATCGTCCTGCCTCCATTTCATACTGCTGGCTCACAAGCACACACCACTGCCCCTGGCTTTTATACATGGGCTCTGGGTTCAAAACCAGGTCCTTGTACTTACACAAGTACTTTACCACTGAACTATCTCCTTAGCCCCATGAAAGGATTTTAGATTGTAAATTTTGCTATCCTAAAGGCTCTTAAATGAAAATAGAAAGATGAATCTGGAGTTTCAGTCTGCATAAAAAGGCTGTGAAAGTTTAAACTTAAATATGGCATGGGTATGAATAAGTTGGCTATAACTAAAGGTTATTAAAACTTCTACAGTCAAAATTCAATACTCTAATAAAGAACATGTGCATGATTCTCTAAAACAATAAAGTTTTCATAAAATATTGATCTTCTCATTGTAACATTTACAGAAAAATTGGCTTAGAGGACACGGATTTTATGACAACATTTTACTGAGTTAGTCACTAAAATCTTGGTGGGTTGGAGCTGGGGGAATGGCTCAGTAGAAAAATGTTCTTGTCACATAAGCAGGAGAACCAGAGTGCTAGAGTGGTGGCCATATGTAACCCTAGTGCTCAAACGACAGAGGTAGGTGATCCCCTGGGCAAGCAGGCTAGCTATATTGGTGCGTAGGCTAGCTCTGGGCTCAGGAGTGAGACCCAGCTTCAGCAGACAGGAAAGTAATTGAGCAGACACCTAACATCAGCTTCTGGCTTCCACATGCACACAGATGAGCAGTTGCATACACACACACATGAGTATGTATGTACATTGTAGAAGAGATACACACATGCACACACGGGTACACACGGGTACACACACACACACACACACACACACACACACACACACACACACACAACCTTTCTTTTGATTTACCTAAGCCTTTTCTCTATGCCCTCACATTGGATAAAAGCCTTAAACTGCTGGATAGCAGCCACCTTAGCAGTAGGAAAAAAAACTCTATTAAAATGAATCATTCTTACTTGGGACATTCTGGCTAAATCACGTAAGTGTGAAATATATTTTAGTAGATAAATATTTAAACCTAGTCATAAAATGTGACTTATTGTACAAAATTTTCATTGTTCCTATGCTCTTCAATCCTCTAGAATGGTAGGTCAATAAACAAATGACAGTAATTATAAAAATTCACTCAAGCTTTTGACTTTTTTAGCCAAAGGACTGTCCCATTAGCTCTAAATAAAAAAAATTACTGGGTATGCTATTGAAAATGCAGACAAAGAACCATAAAGCATTTCCATTAGAAGGAGATAGAGATATTCTATGTTATTGTATGGGACTTTTAAATAAAACTAAAAAATTAGAACTGTGACAAGGTCCACAGTGAGCTACTGAATGATATAATGGAAAGCTAAAACAAGGTGATTTCTTCAGTTGGAAAAAAATAAGATACATAAAGATCCCCATTCAGTCTGGAGGGAGGACTCAATCAGATACTTGTAACCACCTCCTGAGCTACAAGTGAACTTCAAGAAAGAAACTCTTAACTTCATATTTCACACCTAGAACTTGTACCTATTTATTTGAAGAAACATTCATATGGCTGTGATCAAGGGCCCCCAAAAGAAAGAAGGCAGATTCCAAGTATGGGTAATAATCTAAGAAAAGCCAGAGGTTAAATGTTGATTCAAATAATGAGGTATTTGTTGGTTTTGCTGTTCCTGGCTAGCCTTTGCCCAAAGGCTAGAAAGGAGGAGAAATTTGGAAGGGGAATGAAGCTTAGTTTGTTTACTCATACTACTCACAACACAAGGAGCGAACTTGGGAAAAGGAAATACTGAGTAAACTGTGCAGCCCAAAGAGGCAATAGGTGGAGTCCTTGGGAATCACAGTTACTGCCAGAGTGGGTCACAGTGTGGAGTCAAAAGTGTGTACAGGTGCTAGTTCCTGAGTCCCTGACCACCCTAGCTGTGTGTAGTGAGTGAGTCTCTGTCAGGAGCTTACTATCTCTATGTCTTTAGTGAGACTAGCCTCACAGCAATCTGCACCGTTAGCTCAATGGAAATCTGAAACATTAAAGGAAATGAAAATCATATTAAATTTCACATGACACCAGCATGTTTGAAATCCAGTCTTTGGATGATACTCCATCTCCAGGAATCAAAGTCCCATGCTTACTCTGATGTCATCACCTCTGCCTGATCTGAAACAGAATCACAGATGCCATGGACTTCCATTTCTTGAGTTATCTTTATCCTTCCCACATACTTCTTCAAAAACAGGGAATATTACAGTTACATCTCCTTTGGTGATATCAATGTCACTGCCCATTTGTTTTGTTTATAGACAGCATGGTTTGCTCTTCTTGGGACTTGCTTTGGACTTGACAATCGCTACCAGGTACAATTAAGAGTCTTTCCTTAAGTCTCTCTTCTACATATATTAGATAGAACTCTACACCTCTAGATTATCCACATGTCACTGAATGGTTAAAATAAAATAAAATAAATAAATAAAATAAAACATGTTTATTGATTTTCACTCAGAAGATGTTTTGTTATAAATCAAGATGAGTTTAACCCCAAGAACTGAATTAATAATGTGTCTACTAAAATAATTTTCTTTCATATATTATATGAAAACCAAAATTATAATCATGACTGTGTCAATCTCAGAGTGCCCTCCCCTCTGACTTTCCAAAGGCCCTGCTCTCTCCTCCACAGGGATGCAGACAGCCTGCCTTCTTTAGTTCCCACTTCCTGCAGCCCCCTCCCACTGGCGAGTCCCCTATACCCTAAGGGGCATAAAAGCCCTTCTGCCAACAGCTCCTTTCTCTCTCCATTCTTCTCTAAGACAGTTGTGTGTATTTTTTCTTTGACTTTATGCCTGTCCATCCCTGACCCCCTGCTCACATGCATACCTTTTCTATTCTCTTCTTCACTAACAATTCATTCTGTCAACCCTACCCTTAACATGAGTGCCCACAGCTGCACCTGGGTCTCTCCCTCTCCTTCCCGCTTGCCTTGTAGTGGCTTCCAGACATGGCATGGCCTTCCTCCACCTCGCCCTGTGCCTGACGGCCAGTTCCTTCCAACTGCAAGCACTAGTGATCCCAGTCTCTACCACCTTCTCCTTCAGTCAGGCCTGGACCTTCTCCACCACATTCCCCAAGGTGCTGGCAGCAACTCTTTGTTAACAGAAACAACTCAGCTTGCTCACTCTGGGTGCCTTCTTCCTTCTCCATGCTAACCCAGGCCACTTCTCTATTCTGCTTTTCTCCCTGGCTTACAGATACCTTCCCCCTTCCAGAATCAGCATTCTCATCTGCAGGCATAGGCACTGTATAGCTGCAGGCTCTCTCCACTCTTTTCTCCTATTGGAGCAGATTAATAAAGTATTAAAACACCCACATTTCACCTCAGAGCCTCCTTCTCAGGAACCCCCACATACACACACAAAAACCCAATGACTGCATTATATCTTATCTTTTTAAAAACATGTATCTGACACAAGCCTATTGTGGCCTCTGTCTACTAGCCTATTTTTGGAATTAAAAATGACTTGATGAAATGGCAAGTATTTCAAAATGTTGCTTTCTTGCATAGAGCAAACTTGATTGATGACCAATTTCATAATAATGATGGCTAAAAATTAAATATCAAATAATCATTAAACTCCAGTCTCTGGCTAGAGCAATGGCTTAGTGATTATGGTGTTTGCCTGCAAAGTAGGATTTGAGTTCAATTCTCCAGTACCCACATAAAGCCAGATGCTCAAGGTGGTGCATATGTCTGGAGTTTGTTTGCAATGGATGGAGGCCCTGGCATGCCAATTCTCTCTCTCTCTCTTTCTCTCTCTCTCTCTCTCTCTCTCTCTCATCCTTTTCCTCTCCATCTCTCTTTTTCTCTCTCTATTAAATAAATAAAATATTACAAAAATCTAGTCTCAACACAATTGCTGAGCATATGTGATGATCAATGAACAGAACTGATTATTATGAGTGGTACAGTAATAAATAAACTGAAATTTGTTATTCAGAAGTTTGTTGAACAAAGGTAACATCTTTTTTCAAGTACCCAATGAAAAACTATCAGAGGATTCTAGCTGAACAAAATAAGGATCACTGCAAATATAAACAGTGTGCATTGGATATAAACAAAAATTTCTGTCAGATAAACTTGGTACAGATTCCAAAGGAGCATTAGAAAATAATTAGTAAGAAAAAGAAGTCTAAGGAGAACAAATTAAAAGCTATCAGGTCGAAACTTAAGCCACACATTACTCTTTTGGCCAATGCTAAGGATGCTGTGATGCCAAGAACTGATCAGAACAATAAACTATTTCACAACTTTATTCCACCTTTTTTTGTTTGTTTTGTCTTTTGAGGTAGGTTCTCACTGTAGCCCAGGCTGATGTGGAATTCACTATGCAATCTTAGGGTGGCCTCAAACTCACAGCTATCCTAGACCTCTGCCTCCTGAGTTTTGGGATTAAAGGTGTGTTCCACTACACCCAAACTAGTCCACTTTTAAGGGAACATAGATCATGGCAGAAAAACAAAGCTACATAGAGAAATTAATGACATCTCATCAGTTCTTAAATTTCCTCTTATTGCATGTGAGTGGGAGTTTCTTGGGGGCTACAATCAATCAGTAGATGATAGATAGATAGATAGATAGATAGATAGATAGATAGATAGATAGATAGATAGATAGATAGATGATAGATAGATGATAAATAGATAAATGGATAGATAGATAGATGATAGATAAAGATATAGAAATATAGAGGTATATAAAGATATTATATATCCTCCTATCACAGGTCAAGCCAGTTAAGTTCTTTGAGAGTTTAATGTGAGTACGTCAATAGTCTCATCTCACCCGAAGCCAATCCCACAAAAGATGCTGTTTTCTAAATTCACAAGCTCCTAAGCCTTTCATGTTTCTGATAGGGTTTGTCATAATTCGGTTTTTGTTCGTGCATTCTGTCTTGTAGGCATACCTGTTTCTTCCTTCCATCCTCTTCTTGGCTATTTTTCAGAGCTGAGAAAGTGCTCTTTTGGGAGGCTCTTAGGCATACCTCCTTGTGGACTAAGCAAGCTGAGACATCTGCCTGGACTGCTCAGGCTCTAGGAAGTAACGTAGCTTTTGCAATTCTTAGTCCAATGGTGTTTATGACCCTCCAGGCCATGCGGTCTTAAAGATCAAATGTGTGTTATTGTTCCTGTTTGCCTTTTGGTACACAATGAGTAAGTACATGCACTTTTGCCCTTATTCTGTTTTCCTGCAATGGGCAGAAGCAATTCACCGCATCATTTCAGACTGAGCCTTCTCAAAATTCTCCTCACCCCAATTCTCCAGGCAGATGTCAGTCATTCAGAGCTGGCACACAAATCCTTCTGTCATTTGTCATTAACAGGCTCTAAACCCTTAATGAATAATGAGTAGATGAAAGATTTGCTTCTTGTTTTTCTAATGTCACAACCGAAGCTGCTGTAATAAGTGCCTACTATGGTCAGGCTATCATGCTGGGTCATTTGTGCATGCCACATGACATAATTCCCTTGAGAATGTTTGGGAAACCTATGGAATTTCTTCTTGCCCAAGTGAAGGAAGCAGATACAGAGGCATTTATACATATGACTAAAACCATATCAGCTACCTGGATTATGGGTTTTTACTATTTGACCCCTAGGCTCAGTCTATTGCCTACAAAATGTTAAGTTGTTTGCTTTTGCTATAAAAATCATAGTTTATAGCTCCTCATATCCAAAGAAGTCCAAGTAAGATATGTACAATCACCACATCACAGGCCCAAACTGGAAGACCCGTGTCTCATGCTATAGTGAGGACAGATGGGTCCACTCACTGTCACTGGGGTGAGGAAGGTGACAGAGTTGGCCATGGAAAGAAGATTGAAACAAGCCAGCTGAGTACTAATCACAGTAACTTCTGAACTCGTGTGGGATTAATATCATTCCTCACTTTTTCCAAATAATATTTTCTACATGGTTTCTTTTAATGTTCCTGTGGAATCTGGAGTGATAGCTTCTTTTCTTCCTCTATCTACTCTCCTCTTACATCTCTCACATGGATTAACGTGTTATTTCAGGCTGGTTCTTAATGCCAGGTTGTAGTGAATCACTATTGTTTTTTGTTTATGTGTTTGTTTTTGCCATCATACTTAAAGGATGCACAGAGTATTACCTTTCAAAGAAAACAAAAGAAGGAGAGAAAGAACAAAATCATACATGTATCATCTGAAGTATTGCATGGAGTTTGTAAATATGTCTCCCTATTTTTAATTTTTAATCCAGTCAAATTATTTGAAATGATTTTGAGAATTTTAAGCCATGAATATACTATAATTTCAACATATTTCCCTCCAATTATCCTCTTTTGTCTCCTTCCCCACCTCTATTCTACTGAGCACCCTCTTCTTTCCCAGTGGTCCTTCTTCTGTTTTGAGGTCTCATTCTTTTTCCCTCCTCCATCCTTTATGTCTAAATGGTGATGAGCTCAATATTGTGCAGGTCTTGTGTGGGTAATGACCTTCACTGTAATGTCAAAAGTGAACCTGTCAGTTCATGTCCAGAGGATAGTGCCCCAAAGTACTCCTTCCCACCCCATGGCTGTTACCTTCTTTCCAGTTCCTCCTCTGCAATGTTTCCTGTGCCTTGGAAGGCATGAAAGAGATGTCTCTTTTATTGTTGAGCACTCACCAGCCTCTTATTTTCGACACTTTCAGGAGTCTAGAGTTTTCCGGTATGTACTGGAATCTCTCTAGAGAAGCTTTGCTCGCTAGCAGTGAGAAATGCACTAATATTCTTTCCATTGCGTCCTCGTCCTCTGTCATATCCCCTGGGCCCTAGAAGGGATGGTAAAGATGATTATGCAGTGCTAACCACTGAACTGTCTCTTCTCACCACTGTCATAAGTCTTGGGTCTCTGTGATATTTATTGCCAACTCTACAAACACCAACAGTGAGAATAGGTCTGAGCTATGTGCATGCACATGACCATTTAGATGACCAGTTACTGGGCACATTGTATCCTTTTGGCCAAAGAACATTGCTATCTTACCCACCATGGTCCATCACCTTTTACGTCATTGGCTTTTGACTCAGTCCTCAGTTTCAGATATGACCCTTCCAGCCATGGAGCAGGCTTCAAACCCAATTAGGGAGCAGTTAGTTGCCCTCCTTTCTCACTGCACTAGTGGGCACATCCTGTTTGGCTGGCCAATTGTGCAATTCACAGGGCCCACTGCTGGGTTAGCCTGTTCTCACTTCCCTCCCCAGCATCCTGTAGAGCACTCTCCAGCACCATGTCAGTTGGCCAGCAGGGAGATTTCCAGCTTGATTTCTCAGTGTCCTGAAACTGAAGCGATAGGGTCTTATCATCTAGATGTTGTGGGTAACCAACAACATTGGCAAAGCCTGTAATTTTATTTTGTCAGGGGTAGGGGGGTGGGCCATGGGTCTCCCCCATCAACAACTCCAGTCAAAAACATTTAAGCAACCTATATTGTATGCTTACCATGAAAGAAACTTAATCTCAAATTTACAACAGAAACACCATTTCAGAGCTTAACTTGATGTGGACCTCTCTTGGAACTCAATCACTGTAGCTGGAGAAATGTCACAACTGGAGCTTCCTCTTGGGCTGTCAGTAGTGAATAGTCCCCACGTGACTTACTTTTTGAACAGACTTCCAGTCTCAGCTTGGATATTTCTTTCATCACTGAAATTTTGTATAACATTAATAGCCATGTTTTCCATGAATGAAATGTCTGCAAAGATATAATAACAATCCAAGGAAATAAGTGTGCTGTTTAGAATTAGAACCCATAGTACACATAGAAATCTCTGTTGTCCACTTCTATCTCCATTAGAATCACGTAATGTTATCTGGAATATTCCATGTCTTTTTAAAGCTATTTCTGATTAAACAGAGTCGCTTCTGAACTTATATCTTGCTGCAGGAAAGCAGAAAATCTCATTTTCCTCTATTAAATTTGTCCAGAGTACTAAAACATACTTAATATCTAAATTTCCTTCCTAAGAAGTGTCTTCCATGCCCCAGAGTTCAAGTTGTTCAAATGTGAAAAGGAACATACTTATTATTTAATATTGTAAATAATGTTGACTTTTATATTGTTAACCTTGGGGAGGAGAGAATATGTTTTGAGTTAATTGTTAACTCTAGGCATGTACATGAATCACTATGAATAATACTCTGAGCATATGTGGCAATTTAATTCACTTCCAGCTAGAGCACAGTGCCAAAGACATAGAGACTCCCAGCTACTTGTGGTATCTTTCCATTTGTCCATTCTTGGAACCTACATCAGCTGCCTTGGTCATTGATGGCATGGGTGAGCATAGTGACAAGAGTGTATGGAGAGAACAGGGCAGAAACGTCATCACTCAGGGGAAGACAAATAAAGACACATTTTTTTCCTGACTAGTAGTAGAACTTCTGCATTGTTTTTTCTTCACAATTATGAAGAAAACATCGCTAATATGAAAGAAGTTTGTATTTTTTTCAAATTATTCTCCTTGATACAGCCAAGATCATGGTAAAAGTATCATGCTATGTTTCTTCAAGAACTTGTCAGGAAGACATTCCACAGAAAGTCTCATGTGACATGGTGGGGATTTGATTAGAAACATGGGGAAATGTTGGTCATTAAAATGAGTGTATAAGGCTATTTATCATATGTGAGACCTTGAGTTCAAACACTGCAAACAAACAAAGAAAAAAACTTTTTATATTTTTAAGGGGAAAGAATAAAGCCATGGTGGAGAGAATATCCAGAGACATCCCCTCCCACTTAACACTAACACAAACACACACACACACACACACACACACACACACACACACACACAAACCCTGGCTACTGCTTGTACAGTTCACAACTCCACTGATAGCCCTCAGCAGGCTGGGGATAAGGAAGAGGGAAATGGGGATAGCATCACAAGACTTGCTCATACAATGTATCTAATTATTAACAATAAATTATTATTGTTATTATTAACAATAAATAAGTTTTTAAAAAGAAGAAAGGATAAAGCCAGGTACAAAATATCTATTCCTTATTTCTGAGTCAAATCATAAACATGCATTTTTATTGATCATCTTAATTATTATATTGTAATTTCATTTACCTCCATAACTCTTGTGGTGAATGGAAAGACACCTATGATCTTATTTTAGAGATAAGGAAATAAGATATATCTGAGGAAGTGGTCCGCAGCTGCTAGAATGTATGATCAGCCAAGCTTCTTACTCCTCTCTGTGTGCATCCCCCTCGCCTGTGACTTTTAGTTCTCACAATGGAGTCAGGAAATTCACCCTGTCCCTTAACTCTTTTGCATTGTCACTTACATTGGCCAAAAGAATGCGGCAATCAGTGGTGTGCTGTTCTGAGTTTTCCCATTAAGAGACTTTGTGCCCTTACATTCATACTTCTGAATATCCGCTAGTACCATGAGAAGGGCAAGCCTATGCCAACCCGTGGAACCCAGAAAAGAATGACGGTAAAAGAACATAAAGTAGTGTAATCCTATCTGAGTCCAACCTAGCACAGCTGAATATCTCTGTGAGAGAGAAGAGACTGAGATATTAAACCAACGAGCTTAGACTAAATATTGCTGTACTAAGTAGTTGACACAATGCCCCAAACCACATGGCAAGGAGGGATAGATGTAGAGAGGCAATCATTTCTTTAAAACCTTTGGCCTTCTGTTATGCCAAATTGCCAGTTGAGGTCAGCTGATGCCAGGCAGCTCTTCAGATGTGAGTTTCTTCAGTTGAAAAAGAAAAAAAAAAAACTTCTCTTTGAGAAAACTGCACTTAATCTAGTCTAAATTACCCCTCTCTTGTCCCAAGTAAATCCTTCAGCTGCAGACACACTGTGTCCTCTCCAGGACCGAGTCCCACTTCTCCATATCCTAATGGACTCCTCTCTCTACAGAAGTCTTTACAGTCTATTCTCTACAACCTATTCATGACACTGGAAATGGCTCAATACTCACCAGTTCTCTGCTTACCAGGCACAGAGAATTCCTATGTGATCCCAGTCCAGGGCACCTTTTTTTCCTGAAGACAAGTTTCTATTTAAAGGTTCAAGTATATATGGCTTTGTTTTAGTCTCAACACTACCAGGCACCCACTGCAGGCCACTGTTTAAAAGACAGGTTTCAAGACTTACAACATGGTTCTTTTGAGTTTAGGGCTTGAAGAAAATTACACTAGTGCAAATTAAAAGCAGACCACAAATGGATAATTATATGAGCTATGAGGTTTTGAAACTTGTGACCAGGGACAGAGGGATTTCCTCACACAAGCTTCAAAAAGCCACAGGCATATAGTCACCTTAGGCTGACTGTCCTTGTTCACTGGCCATTAGGAAAGGGTGTAGATTCTTGAGCTGGTTAGTCTGTAGCTGAGTCATTTCTCTATACTATGGATTCTCAGTTACAGGAACACTGGGAGCAAATTCTTCTTCCACATCTTCCCTAGTTTCTTTTTACAGTAACCATCAGCAATCACTTGGAGACTACTCAGGATCTCCCTGCCATTTCTCTCTCTAATTCTTATGTGGATAGAATCTTCAGTGTCAACAGAAAGCAGGTCATCAGCCTTACTTGCATCATCAAAGTGAAAGAGGGGAGGTTCTGGGTAGTGGAAGATTCCTTTTCCTCAGTGAAAATAGCCTGCAAAAGCAGCTGCCATAGAAGGCTGGCAGGAAGAATGGAAATTTGGGAAATGATGGGGCTCAGAGAGGCAGCTGAGTCCTCACTGACTAGGGCACACTCACAGTCCTCATTCTTACTTTGGATGACCATACATATCTCAGAGTGAACCATGACGACCGCACACAACAGCCAAGACCTCTCCTTTACTAGACATCTATAAGGAAAATGTAAGAAATAGTGGCCCTCATAGCAATAGGAGAAAAGAGGCTAAATGAATAATCTTATTTTTCTATAACTGCTTTCCATTTCTAGACTGCTAAGAGACAAATACAAAAACCCTGTGATGTCATTTGGTTTTCCTGTCTGTGACATTGGTAAAGAAGAAAGAAATGCATGTATTTCCAAGAGAAAAGAATGTTTCCCTTCTCCACCAGATGTCTCCTCAGGCCCAGCAATTTCCAGCCTGAGTAAATTAACATTAGGCTGTTGCTCGGAGAGGAAGCACCACAGAGGATCCCTGGCTGCTGCCTGAGATTCAGGGCTCCCGCCATGCCACAGCAGAGAAGAGAGAAATAACAATTCAAAAGTGTTCTTCCTCTCATGCAAAGAAAGTGCACCATGTAAAAATCACATACCTTTTATAAACACTCGTGAGTGATACATAATCACAGGTTATTATTTTTTTCTTTTAAATTTGTATTTCCATTTTAGGAAAAATCTCAAATTTCATATCTATCTTTTCATTGCAGGGACAAAATATCTGGCAAAAACCATTTTAGGAGAGAAAGGGTTTATTTTAGCTTATACTTTCAGGTTATATTCCACCGTAGCAAGGAAAGCATGGTGGCACGAGCTTGAGACAGCTGGTCACATTCACCCCATGGTAAAGAAGCAGAGAGCAATGAATACCGCTGCTCAGTCAGCTCTCTCCTTTGTCCAGGACCTCAGCCCACAGAGTGATGCTGTCCACAGTTAAGGTGGGTCTTCCCACATTAATTAACCTAATCAAGATCATACCCTACAAACATATACAGAGGCTAACCTAATCTACATAACCCTTCACAGAAGATTCTAGGTCCTTCCTGTCCAGTTAACATTTAATATAAACCATCACAATTACCTTTAACATCTAGCTACGGTATTGGTTATCTTTCTTGTCACTGTGACAAAATACTTGACAAAATTTATTTAGGTTCACAGTTTCAGAGGCTATCTATCCATCAGTCCATCATGAGGAGGAATGCATGGTGCCTGAGGGGACT
Organism: Zapus hudsonius; assembly: GCA_004024765.1. Classification (NCBI taxonomy): domain Eukaryota; kingdom Metazoa; phylum Chordata; class Mammalia; order Rodentia; family Dipodidae; genus Zapus; species Zapus hudsonius. The sequence goes on from PVHP010004919.1 coordinate 55,048, forward strand.
CCACCCATGGCAGTGGGAGTTTGGAGCATGACTCCTTCACATCTTGATGTGTCAGGAAGCAGAAATCTCAGGCCAACATTAGATGTGGATATAGCATTCAAGGCCTACCCACACTGACTCACTTCTGGTTCCATGTTGTCACTATTACTCAAAGCAGTGCCACTGGCTGGGGACCAATATATGAGCCTATGAAGGACATTTCAAACTTATACCAAAATGGTGTCTTATTAGAGTAGTCCACTCTTACACATAGTTTCAATGATATTAAGTACCTATGGTTAACCATAGTTCAAGTATTAAACAGAAGAGCCAAGAAACATATAATGGATACATTGTAAGGTATAAACAAGTAGCAAGAAGCAATTCAGGTCTCTGGTTAGCACAACTTTGCACACCTGCTAGGTAGTTGCTTAGCATCAGCCTTGGTTTTCAGATTGACTATTAAAGTAATCGTTAGTGTATTTAATGATGACCACAAAGTCCAAGAGGAGTGATTTGGTTATGAAAAGATAAGGCATAAAGTTATTTCTTTTAAATTGATAAGCTAAAAGTTGTCCACTTATGAAAGATATATTTCTATATGGAAAACAACACATAGTAGATAAAAGATTCAATATTATCAGAGGTTGAGGCATCTACTGAAGTTGTGGGACATCCTTCTAATAAGGAGGGAGGAATCATTATATTTTTAAAAATTAATTTATCTTTGCGTTTGAAAGAAAACAAAATCACTAATAATTGCAAAGTACTAGAGTGACAGTGCTTCTGAGCATCACATTGCTATACTCAGAGTGACACACATATCTGAGCCTTCCCAAAACTAACCCTGAAGGACAGTCAGAGCCACTAAGAGATAGTTATTTTGGGGGTCCAACAAACTGTGGGGCATCCCCACATGCTCCTTGGACAAGTCATTAGCACTATGTAGTCAGGGAAGAAGGCAGAGGCCTGTGGATAGACAGACATTTACCTCCTGGAGACACAGGGTTCTAGACAAGGTCAACAAGAACCCCAGTCGCCAGATATGGAGCAACAGGACTAGGTGTTAGCCCTGCTGGCTTCCAGTCTTGCTTAAACCTAATCGTTTTTTCTGTGCAACTATTCCTGCCTTTTGAAATGGAGATGGTTATTCTGCCATTTGATATTGGAAGATTGTGCCTTTAAAGAAAAAAAATAGTGGCTCACAGTTCAAGAGATTACCTTGAGTTTCAGAAGGGACACGACATTTAAACAATGTTAGAGCTTTACTATTGTGGGAACTCTTACAAATGAACTAAATACATTTTTTTTTTTGAGGTAGGGTCTCGCTCTAGGCCAGGCTGACCTGGAATTCACTATGTAGTCTCAGGGTGGCCTTGAACTCATGGTGATCCTCCTACCTCTGCCTCCCGAGTGATGGAATTAAAGGCATTCACCACGCCCAGCTGAACTAAATACATTTGGCATTATTAGATGGACATGAGTTTTTGAGTATCAGGGCTAGAAGGTTGTAGTTAAAAGTGTTGTGTTGGGTATCAAGTTAACAAAGGGCAGAAATGTGATGGATAACCTTCATTGTCAACTTGACAAGATTTTGAAGCACCTAGGAGACACACCTTTAGGTGTGTGAGGATATTTTCACAGATGATTAACTAAGGAGGAGAGACCCACCATAAAAGTCAGCAGAACTATCCCATGAGCTTAGGTTCTATGTTGAATTTAAAAAAAAAGGAGAAAGTAAACAAAGTGCCTCTTGATTATGAATGCAAGGAACCAGCTACCTACCATTCCCTTGGCGTGCCTTCCCCTACGTGATGGACTGTACCCCTTAAATCATAGGCTTCATTCTATTACAGAAGTTATGGATTTCCTTGTATGCCAACACATCAATAATTTGGGGTCTTCCCAGATCCTTGTCCTATATGAATTTAAAGAATGAAATACATAGACCAGAGGATAACATTCAGAAAGATTTTATTACAACTTAAAACTTTAGAAAGATGATGAGAAGTTGGGGGGGGGTTAAACCTAGAATACAAGAGGAGGAAGCAAGGCAGAGCTCTTGTCTAGGAAGACAAGAGGGAGTTTGAGAAGCCCACCTTGAGATGCAGATCTGTTTTTTTTTTTTTTTAATGGAAAGTAACTTTGTGAGGAAAATCAAGTTTACAAGTTTACAGATTACTAAGGAATAAGACAAGGTTTTTGTAAGCTTGTTGACATTCTCCAATTTTTAGTCTAGAAAAAAAAATCACTTTTGGGTTCTGTTACCCTGACTGCCTATCCAGTTGCTGTCTTTTTATCAATTCCTCTCCCTTTAAATTGCTTCATTTCAGGTATTTGGTGGAAACAATGAGAAAATTAATTGGAAGTGTTTGGTCTAAGTTTGTAGTGGGGCTGAGTTATACAGAGAAAGGTAAAAACACAAAGAAAGCCCAGGGGGAGAATTCCTTCACTCTGTTAATATGGATAAAGTAGTTATTTGGACCCCGTTAAAATATATGCTCCCCTATTACAGAGTTTTAAGGGACCTACTAGGTATCTATCTAATCAGCTGGTTTTCTATAGGACTAGTTCTTCTGAACATAAAAACTGATATTTGCTGATTTAATTGATCATCCATATGGCAACATGATCATGGCACACATTCCTGGGCTCATCTAATCATCCTCACTTAGCTCCACCTTGTCACTCAATCCAACATGAGTTTTTTGAGAATAGTTTCCACTGGCATATTAATGAATAACAAAAAAATAACCCCACAGAAGTCCCAATAATAATTTCTAGCCTCAATTTTTGCCTTGTTGTTTGAGTCAATGGTATGATATGCTGACATTAATAAGCAACTGTGGAGAATTCTGGAACAGCTTGCTTATTACATTTCATTCTGCAACTGGCCTGGTGTGAGATCTTGGGTTTACAATAAGAACCTCTATGCCAGCATTCTGTTCCTTTATCACTAATGCCTGACTCTACTTTCAAGCCCAATATTCGCAGCATCTGCCTTACCCTCTATGTTTTTATTCAGTAAGATATATAGAGAAATATTGGTATGTTTGTAAAATAATGATATTATTTGTGAATGTGATCTGATCAGAAACACTGAACTATTAAAGAAGGTGTGGGTAAAAAATCTCAACTTATCCAAGAATTGCTAGGAAACGTACCATTATCACTTAACCAGCTCAATTCACCAGGCAGGAGTATTTCAAAGCCCAATAACCCAGTTAGGTTTCAATTCAGCTCAGTTCAACTCGACAACTATAAAGGACCACTCATGAAGTGAATATTGCATTGGGGATAATGCAATGCATGTCACACTTCTTTTGCTGTTGTTTCTTAATGTGATCTCAGGAAAAAAAAATGTATTAACAGATTGCCTCCCCAAGCAGGTCATTCCCTTTCACTTTTTTCTCACTTCATTATACATGTAAGAGACTCTATATGATTCTTTTCTTTCTGTATGTCTTATCTCACTTAACATGAAAACCTCAAGTTCCATCCATTTTTCCCTCAAAGAAAATTATTTTGTTTATCATGACTGAATAATTATACTACAATGTATGAGTGTTTATATGCCCCCATATTTATTTCTCTTTATCTGCTCTTTCTTATTTTTTTAACACAATGATGTTTAAAAGAAGTGTAAAGTGGAAATTAGAACTCTCCTTGAAAGATGTATTGGTAAGTAATTACTCTTGGTGTCTGAGGCATAGACATTTGACTGTTTTTAACACATGGGGATTTGAGGTTTCAAGAAACTGTACCAGGATCTAGAGATGAATACTGTCTACTCCGCTACTTTCCAAAATCCATGGCTTCATATGGCTACATAATATGGCAAGATATGATAGCGGGAGAGCCCTCAAAACTGATATGGATCCTCTGTGTGAACCTGGCAAGACAAGGAAATTATCTTGGTCACCTTCAAGCTCTAGAAACTGGCACAGTTCCTTGCCCAAAATAAAACTTTTTAATGTTTTCTGAGACAGTAACACTGGGAATGCTAGTGACTGGACTTTTTTTTGAGGAAAAAAAAAGAAGGTCCTTGTCTGCATACTCCACATTTGAATATTGAAATAACAGCCCTTCAACTCTATTGTCCATTTGACATTTCCTCAATCAGAAGTCAGGGTGAAATATTTCCATACACAAACCAGAGACCTCAAATTGCATGAGACATGATTCAGTTTGCTGGTCTTGTATTAAGAAGCAGGTGTAAGACACAACAATATTCCACTTGAAGGTGTTGTCATGTAGTTATAGAATCATAGATTGAAGGGGAATCTTTCCAAGGAGAACCCTAGGACATCTGTTGTTCTTTTACTACCTCTACCAATTCTGGTGGCAGCTATTTCTCACACCATTGCAAGACAGCTTCTAGTGGGGTAGGAGTAATGGACAAGCACACCATGGATCGAAAGAATTAACCCACAGGATAAGAGACTCTAGCATCAAGAAGAAAGGCAAATTTGGACTTTCGGCATTGTCTAGACTGTGTAGTGTGTATTAGAAATAATTACAGCTATAGATACAGAAGAGGCTGACGAAGTATGAGTTATAAACAACTACAAACAGAGATGGAATTTACTGCATAGGGTCCATTTACAGACCAGACAATGATCCATAATGAGAAACCAAAAACTAGGACTGTTGAACCAAGAGGGGATAAACAGGCCCAGGGTATAATTATCTCTCTTTCTCTCTGTGTGTGTATCTGTCTCTTTCTCTCTCTTTCTCTCACTCTGGCTTGCTACTGAGCCAAAAGTAGATGCTAATACTGGAACACAGCACATTATTTGTAGCTATAAATATGCCTAATCTTTAGGTTACTTCATAAGAGCAAACTTGATTGCTCATTCCCTAATATGTGTCTGTGTCTCTGAAAGTCCTATGTGCAGATTCCGAACAATTAGTACAAAGTTTTCACTCCTCTGCTGACTTCCAATTAACAAATGTGGTCAGCGTTCCAGTTTCTTGGTGAGTTGTAGTTACCTTATCTTCTCCTTGTTAGGACAAACATCCAACAAGAAGCAGCTTATGGGAGGAAAGGATTTATTTACAGGGGAGCTTTCTCATGGCAGAGCAAGGTGGCTCACTTCATCATATGTCAGAGAGAAAGAGAGAGAGAGAGAGAGAGAGAGAAAGAGAGAGAGAGAGAGAGAGAATAAGAATACAGCCAGTACTCAAGCTGGTTTTAGAATACACCTTGGGTCTGGACTCAAAATCCACCCCCCAGCAACACACCTCATACAGCAGAGTTTAGTAAGCTGGGAATCTTACTAAAAAGTACCTGAGGCTATGGGCCCATTTACATTCAAATCACCACAATTTAAAGGACAGAAAGAAAAGAAGAGAAGGAAAAAAAAAAGCATCCTAGAGAACTGTAACTTAATAAAGCTATGCAGCTTGGTGTATTGCTCACACATTCTAAAGCTGGCTGTGTCTTTAATGCTATTTCAATGGCTAGCAACACACAAAAAAATGCCGAGAAAAAGAGCATCTGATTATAAAAATAAATTCTGGCTTTGAAGTTCTAAGTAACAGAACTAGCCATATAGTCAGTCGTGAATTCTAGTTCTTTACTTTTATGTTGTGACAAATACTAAATAGTCATTCTTCCCTTGGGAAAATGACTTCCACAGGCTCCCTGCTGACAAAACTTATCACTAATTCATTTACCTCCTCTAGCAATGAAAAACACCATGCTCCAAAGTGAATTTGCGGCATTATGACTCAGTCATCAATGAAGAGAATTTTCCTTCTGCACTAGTTGAAAAACATTTAATTTTTTTTTTCAATTTTGTTACAGTCTAAGAATCTGTGTGCTCTTATATTTCTATTTCCAGTGCTAAAAAATGGTGTCCCTCTTCTTTTTCAAATCCAGAATGTTTTGAACACTTATTTTAATAAGCTTCCCCCATGTCTTCATAAAGTTAGTACATGCATCTGGGAAAACATTACTAATTCTGAAATTACTAAGTTTCTCTAAGTGAATAAATAAGAGAGATGATCTGGAGCCAATTGGAAATTAAATCGATCTCCAGACTTTCTGGCAACCCTTCCTTTAATATATATATATATATAGAGAGAGAGAGAGAGAGAGAGAGAGAGAGAGAGAGAGAGACTCACAACTGAGATTGAACACAGATTGCCAGAGACAATATATGAGCTAGAATACCGATGGGGCAATTTAAAAAAAAAAACAACATGATACTTTCACTGTAATTTAGTTTGGAGGAAAAAAAACAGTAGATACTAAATTAAATATCTGTTGTTGAAGAATTATTTTAGAGGCAGTGAGTAGCTAAATCGGTTATGCTACTTTTGCCAAATTATACAAGTATCAAGTATGTAATTAGAGTTAAAAATTCAAGGTCTTTGTGCTGGAAGAACTTAAAATAGTAATGTTGTAATTGTATTAGAGAAAGTTCCTTGGGCTGGAGAAATGGATCAGCCATTGAAGGCATCTGTCTGGAAAGTCAGATAGCCTGGGGTTGATTTCCCAGTACCCATGTAAAGAAGATGTACAAAGTAGCACTTGCATCTGGTTTTCAGTGGCAGGATACCTTGGCATGTCCATTGTCTCTGTTTGTCTCTCTCTTGCTCCCTCTTAATCTCTCATAAATAAAATAATTATATATATATATATATATATTTATAAAAGAAAGCCTCTTACAAAAAAAATAAATAAGTAAAACCACTACACTACAAAACAAAACATACTCAGGTATTCTAACCCAAGGTAAGTGTCTGAAACTTGGTCCTAAGTATCACTAAGCATTCCTTGGGATAGCCAGGTGCAAGCTTGTTGAAGTTCACATCCCAGAAGTAGCTCTGCTGTTTTAAAACTCCAGTTTCCTGAAGTCGATGTACAGTGGAAGAACCTTAGAAGACTATAATCTAGTATCCTGTCACCCCATCTTAATTGTCTTAATTAAATCAGAATGCCTAGGGGTGGAAGTTAAGCATGAATATGTTTAAAAGATCCTTAAGTGAGTCCAAAGTGAATGAAATGTGTGGTAAAGGCTGAGAGATCATCATGTCCTTAAGCCACATTCACATTTATGACAGGGGGACTATGGGAGGTTTCACTGCTCAGAATTTTCAGTTTTACATGTCAGACAGTGCATGTACTCATTCCTGCTCAGGCTGTGGGAGTAAATAAAGTTCCTCGGAACCACATATGTGAGTATTACACTAGCTGAGAAAACTGAGAATATGGATGATCTCACATTTGCTAAGGTCAGGTTTTACAACCAAATTAATCACCCATCCACTTTTTAAAAACACTGCTGTTTTTCAGGGCTTCGGGGATTACATAATTGTTGGTTTGGGCGTGTATATTTTTAGTAAACTGTCAGTCAACTAAACTGGGACCTGAAGTACCAGCTTCCACTCATAGCAGCCAAACACTGTGATTCCTCATCAGCTGAAGGTGATGAAGAAGATTCGTTCCCCTGTTTATCTAAGCCTAAAAGCTTTCCTCACATGTAAGAATACTTATTGAACATGAAATCATATTTTTTCTGCATTCTGTTTTCTGCTTTTATTCACTATGCACACATGCATGTGTGTATATGCACATGTGTGTCTATAATTTGAACTGAAACCCACTGGACTCAGCCAGCCACGATTCACAAAAATAATGCATCATTATAGATTCCATAGTGTGTGTCAGCACAAAATTCACCATCATTGGTCCTACCATATTGCTTTGTGTCTGCAGCCACAGTGAATCAGCAACTCAGGGAGTCCAGCAACCATCTCATTGAATCAAGGCCACAGCATGCTGGCTCAGTTATTGGAAGAATCTATTGGCTTTCTGTCCTCAGGAGAGTTGCTCACTGGCATTAATTGAATACGGAGGATCCTCATGAAAACTGTTTGTCTGCAGGCATCTGAAGAGACCATAGGATGTGGTGAAAGATTCCAGCTGGCTGGCCATTCAGCCTTGGTTCAGAGAACCTGTAACTAGTTACTGTAAAGGTCTGATAGGATAATTAGGCAAATTGGGTATGGGTAACTGTTCGCAATCCCCCCCCCAACTTTCTGTGAAAGCAGGGAATGTCCTTGAGTCTGCCCTTGAACCTGCCCTTGCACTATTCATTTTGCTCAAGGTCTGAAAAGGATCTGGTTTCTCCTTGTCTCTTCCCTGAAGGAGTTTCCTAGAATTATTATTTTTTTCTATAAACAACCTATTTTCCATAAACAACTCCCTACAGAAAGGAGTTCCCTGTTGTTAGAATTAAGATTCTTGGAAGGATTAAACTTGATCCATGCCAGTTAACTCAGTCACCATTAACCTAATTTAGAGCATCAGTGAGTCTGTTTGCATTTCAGCAAAGGCTTCCTAACTATTCCTTCTGATCATGCTGCACTTTAGACCTTTAACAGCAAATATGTGGTACATACATCACCTGCCAGTCACATATTCTGATGATGGAAAATAAATAAGTCTTATTTCTTTTGGAAGCCAAGTCTTTGGGGTGGAAAAGGTTAAATATTAAGTATTGATCTATTGACTGATTGCTGCACTCCTCTTTGTTCAGTAGCAATTGAAAATTACAAAATTGCTAAGAAAGGAGGCCAGGCCCACTTGTCAGCCCATAGCCCAATCCCGTTCTAGACTGAGGCCATAGGGGGCAGTCGCCCCTGTTGGCTAGAGGATAAGAACTACAGGGTATGCCCCTCCCCACTTCTTTGTGCTGCTAAAACTGCTAACTCTCACATCTGCTTTTGGAAAGCCATGGCTACAAAGGGTATAAGTTAGAAGTGTGATTTCAACTTGGGGCTGGAGCTTTTTGGTGAGAGATACCACTCTGGTCCCCAGGTAAATAAACCTCACTCTATTCCAGCTGGCATGGCTCTGACTGTCATTGGCCTAGGATACTTCCACATCGTCGTCACCTGACTTCTCTTTCTGTTCTATTCCACTACACCGCACTTTTCCCAGCAGGCTTGGGGAATGTGTTTTTTGGAAGTGATGCAATGACAGCAGACTCATCTGTTGGAAGTTGTCCCTGAGACAACAGCTGTCAAAAGCTAAAATTACAGTAGTTTAGCAATCTTAATTGGCTTTATTTTCAATGGTAGATTCAATCAATACTGCACTCCACAACACAGAAGTGTTCTGATGGGCTGATGCTGAATTCCTAGTCAAAGAAAAGCTGAAGAGAGATAAAAACAAAAAATGATTAGTCAAAAAATATTTTTCCTTAAAAGATCAACGTACAAATACAGGGCAAGAGAAACATAACTGATTTAGTGACTTTCGGGTTATTTCTGATTCCAATTTCCATGTAGGATTACAGCACATTATCTTAGTCAAATGAAACTGGTCAATGAGAGCAATTTGGCTGCCTTGTTTTCTAATCTAGATTTCTCAGAAGGGCAGATAACAGATTAGTTTCATTTTGGGAACAAGGAACTCTAGCACGAGCGATGCTTCTTGACATTCAACAGGTCAATGGAGCCTAGTACAGAAGCTTATTTCAAAATAATGGTCATTTGAATTTTTATTTGATACAATGCTTGGATAATTAATCATAGCCTTTACTCATGTTAGCCTGAACAAAGACACAAGTTCTTTCTCAGCATAGTATATTAATTAATTCATGAACTTAAACACTAGTTCAAAATTTTTTTTTATTCTTGCTTTGAATAGTCTCTGTGTGCTGTCCTGTGACCCTTTTTTGTTTTTTAAATAAAACATGACCTTTGGTCATTGCTGTTGAATATGTGTGAGAAGTTCTTCTTTACCTACAGGGCACCCACCTTAAGTGCCCCAAGTGCCCCCTCCCCACCTCCCACCCTGGTTTTGCCTATTTAACTTGTTTTCATGGCAGCTCTCTCAGGTTAAATCTTGGCTTTCACAAACTACTTATGATCACCACTGGCACCCCGAGCTCTTCCCTAACAGCTGCATCAGTGAGGGTAGTTGAAGTCAACAAAGAAATGAGCATTTAAATAGGAGACAAAAGGCAAGGGAAAGAATCTTTAGCAGAACCCTATGCTCAGAGGAATAAAGGAAGAGAGTACAATCCCAATGCAGCCCTGAAGGCCTAATGGCTCCCTGGGTAGGGGCTGCTCTTCAGTCCATGATGTGAGGCCAAGGAAATTGGGTTCCAATGCCCATGAAGGGTAGGAGAGCAGGATGCAAGAGCTAGTCAGAACAAGCACCAGCAGCCAGGGGAAGAAGGAAGAGAGGTTCCCTTCCCCTCAAGTTTCCTTTTATCCAGTCCCCTTCTGGAAGGCCCACCACTTGGGTGGAAGGGCTCACTCTAGAGAAGGGACCTCCTCCTCTTGTCAGTCCTTCTACAGGCAAACTCAGAGAGCCACCCAAGATTACTGTAGATTATTAAACAGGTCAAGTTGACAGGGTATGTAGGTCTACTAGCAGTACACTTTGTGCTTGGGCCACCAGACACTTGGCCACTCTGAATTCAGCCTCCATGTTTGCAGTTCAATCCCATTCTCCCCTTATTTGTCACATGGTATACATGTCATACAGTCTGAGCTAAATAAGGTGTGAAGATCCACCATTACCTCAGCAAACCCCACAAAAAAGATCCTGCAATTCTTTCAGTTTCTGGCCACAGATATACCTGAACTTTGTATACAACAGCCCCAGGCAATGTTTTTGTTTTACCCAAGTAGGTAACATCAAAGAATTTGGCATATAATCCAGGTTCTTGGATTTTGTTGGAGTTCACTGCCTTATGTAGGCTGGTTCTCCTTTTCTTCAAATCTGCAAAAGAATCAGAAGTAAAGATGTTGTCATCAGCATAATGATATACATGAACAGATGTTTTCCGTTCCCACCTGGCCAAGTCCTGGGCCACCAGGCCATGACATATTGTGGTGCAATGTAGATAGTCTTCGGGGAGAATGGCAAAAGTCCATTGTCAGCCTTCCCACATAAAAGCAACTGGATCTTGGCTCTCTGGTGCAATGTCAATGGAAAATAAGGCATTGTTAGCAAAGTCTAGGACATCATGATAAATTTCCTATTTATCGGTCACACAGTCCATGATTGTGGTGTCTGTTATTACAGTCGTGTAACTTCATTCAGTTCTCAATAGTCCACAGTTATTCTCCAGGAGTTGCCAGGCTTCCAGACAGGCTGGCTGGGTGATGCCTGATTCTTCTGACTCCAGGATGTTACTCCTCCTTGCAACCAGTATTTCTTTCCAGTCACTCTTCGAGAGGATTGTGATAGTTGTACTAGGGAATGGTGTGGATGCCCCTGATCCACTCTTTACACAGTTGTTATATGAAGGTCAATGTCCCTGCCCACTGTGGTAACATGCATGCCTTGCAGGACATCCACCACCAGAAAGTACTCAGCTATAGGTCTCTCTCTCTCTCTCTCTCTCTCTCTCTCTCTCTCTCTCTCTCTCTCTCTCACACACACACACACACACACACACACACACACAGTGTAGCAATGAGGTGGGAGTTGTTCTATACCCTAAATAAAAGGGACTTCTCTGGCCATTATCTGTCTTCTCCTATGTTCTTCTTAGAGTAACCATCAGGCCACTGAATTTGGAAGGATTTCCAAAGATATGGGAAGGGACATCCCTGGCATTTTCCCATGTTATGCATGCAGCCAATGTCAGCCAGTTGACCAGGGACTGGTTCTCTGGATCCAGAGCATGCATTGCACTTCTTGCATTCTTTGTCTCAATGATAGGATGTTAGAAATACTGGCCATTTTTCCCATTTCTCCAGGGTTAGTCATGCATTATCAGCTCCATCATCCCATAAATGCAATAGCCAAGTGGGAATTGTCTCCTATCCTCTCTTCATTGTTTGGCCAGTTCCCACAACTCCATGACTACATATGTCATATAAATGGTTTGTCCGGTGGCCTCCTGGTTTAGTTCTGGGATCTGCTTCTTCACTTCCAACCTCTGGTGTATGGCTGGATGTACCTGGTATGCCAAGAGGTGCATTGGAGTCAGACCCACCCACCATGGAACTTCATCTTTAAGGACCTCTGCCCAGGCCAGGACACACTGCTGTTGCTTCACCACCATCAGGTGCCCTTCAAATTTCAGCTCCTTTATTTGCTGTGCCAGCAGTTTATCCTGCAAGTTCGGCTCTCCTGCAGGTCTTGCTTCAATACAGACAGACTCCTCTCCTCAAATCTCCTGTGCCTTTTTCACTTGACTGGATTAGGATTGATTGCTCCTCAGTCCTCATGGGGAGACCTTAAAACCCAGAGTTTGTTTTGTTTTTAGTTTTGTTTTAATTTTATGCAGTTTTCTCCCGAAGGTAAATGATATGGGTTGCAGTTTTACCTAGTAGGCCATGATCGGAATACCCTCAAGGTGGTATTGCAAGGCACAGGAAGTTCACTGACCCTATCCTGTTGACTATGCCAAGTGTCAGGGAAGGAATGATCCAGAAGAATTCATAGAGAGGTTGAACCCATCTGGAAGTAGGCACATGGAACATACATTCACAGACGCATGTGCAATGCAGAACAGGGCAGAACACTTTGTTTCAGTCAGAGGGTGGCTTATTTAGGGCACACTCCATACAAGGATCTCATTGGCAGAAGCAGGGCTCAATCTTGCTTATATAACAAGCTGTAGCCATGTTTTATGCTCTGACAGACGTCAAGCCTTTTAAAGGTCTATGTCTCTACATGAATGCATCCAAAATGGCACAAGTATGTACCTGTCCTTAGAAAATAAATTGGCGTAAAGAGGGTTATAATATCTCTCATCTTGTGAAAGGTGTAACTTATCGAAGTCAGGTTTGAAGGTACAGGAGTCAAGAAATAGCTATTTTCTGACAGAAGTGTGAAGGTTGGGAAATTGGGAAAGGGGTTCTTCAATAGAGCTTACTAGAAATAGAAGATCCTATTAGGGATGTTTATGAGAGACTGAGTGGCATGCAAACCTATTAAATAATTTGTAATGTGCTCTGTGTTATCAATTTTATGCTGGTCACAGTAGTTGATTTTTTTTTTTGAGGGAGTAATGGAAAAGGAAACACTATCAAAGACTTTGATTTTGAGATCAACAGGAGATAGGCCCCTGGAAAACTATCCAGCACAATGAGTACAATCCTACAATTATATGTAGGGCACGTTGAAACACAGAGTTTGTTTTGCTTTTTGCTTTGTTTTAATTCATGTGCAATTCTCTCCCCAAGGTAAATGATGTGGGTTGCAATTAAATTGGGCAAAAAAGTTGGTATCTGGATAAGCAATAAAAACACCACATGAGAATTTGAGATTTTCCCAAACTTGTCTAAAAAACTACTTCAAGTGAAGAAAAGACGTTGAGGCAAAGAAATCCA